>JAVTVY010029446.1:0-124031 GCA_036873755.1 Hanleya hanleyi | reverse complement strand
GGTCTTCTTCAACCACGCGGCAATGGTATTCTTAGTAATGTCACGCACTGCGGACGGGTGAAGGGACAGAAATAAGACGACGAGAGCCGCGAGCGGAATCGATACGAGTAAGATAGTGGCGAATGGCTCGAATAGGGCATAACAGAAAGGTCGTCTTCGAGGCCATGCACGAAGTCTGACAACGCAGGGATGGAGTACGAACATTGAGCGCACGGACCTAAGCGAACAGACTCATTTTGGCGATGAACTCAGGAATGGGTCGAAAGGAAATGCGAGACCAATCCGCCGTCCAGGACATAGATGATCTCTCAAGAGCATGAAGTTCAGACACACTAGACGCCAAAGCAAAAGCCACCAGCAAAGCAGACTTGTAGGAAACAGCTTAAAGAGAGGCGGACTGTAAATGTTCAAAAGGCGGACAAAACCGAGCACACAGAACCACATGAATATCCCAATTCGGTAACAGCTGGCGAGTACGGCGAGACTAAGTGAAAGCCGAAAGAGCGCAGAGATATTGTCGTTTAGACTAATGACGATGCCGGTAGAAAATGTAAAAACCCTAGCCCAAGCAGACCGGAACCCTTAAAGGGTGCCGAGTTGAACTTCATATCACGATAAAGGTGAAGGAAGAAGTCAAATACAGGGAAACAAAGAGACAAAGTCGGGAAGGGCATCACATTCTCGGCACCAGGACAAATAAATCCACTGCAGTGACCGAACCCGAAAAACGAACATAGTGAGTAAGGTCCCGCATAGAAATGAAAAGCCCTAAAGTTGATGACAGAACCATAATGTCAAAGTCTAACAAACTGGCGCAACGGTCTATACGGGAACGAAGTACTTGAAGGAGAAAGTCGAAAAACTGTCCCCCAAGTACACCGCGAAAAACATTGTGTTGTTTAAGCACAATCCTGTGGTAAAATGGATTTCAACACAAAATGTTTGTGTGTTGAAATCAACATGGTTCTGTGTTAAACATAAATCAACACAAAAGCTGTGCTGGATTCAAGACCAATTACTGTTGATTCCAACACAATTTCTGGAATCAAAAAGGCTTGAACACGACTCTCTTCGTAGTGTAACGACGAACCTAAGTAAACCTCGATGTGAAAACCCGAGAGGAATTGATACAAGGGGAAGGTTGACGCCAAACGGAAGGACTTCCACTCCCACCGACGACCGACGATGGAAAATCGAAGGAAGTGCCGAAAAACGAGGATGATTAGATATAAAATATGCATCTCGCAAACGAAGAAATGACGTAAGGAACGGCGTTATGGCGTACCGGAACGTCTAACAGATGTACGCGAACGACGCACAAGTGTATGAGAAAACACATGACGGCGTAATGAAACGTCGTCAAGGTGTAACAGAAGGACGTAATCGTGAAAAATGAGAGAAACGTTGTGTGTGATAAAAGACGTAGTGATTTCCCCATTTGCATCAACATAAAGTATATACATGCTCATAATGGAGCAGGATACAACCTTATAAAAGTACGAGAAAAAACGACGTAACGGCGAGAAACGACGTACAGGTGTACGAGGACAACGAAACGACGTAATGGAACGTCGTTGATGTGCGAAACGAGGAAGGTGTTGCAAACAGTAACCCCGAACTCGATTGTAATAATTTTTTTTTTTTTTTTTTTTAAATTAGAAACGCAGTAGAGATGAACACATTAAATGTTCCTAGCGTTAAACACAAACGTCACCTCAATGAGGTAAATGGCATTATGGATCTTTATGTCCGTGAACATGATTACTGTGTCAGTGAACATGATTACATTATGACATCTCCCGATGTAATTTGGCTCCTGTACATGAAAATAAGTACTGGAGTTTTATATGGAGAGAATATTAAACATTTATAAACAATGTTACTATTTACATGAGCAGTGTGACTAACGTCACAGGACCTACGAAGTACAGTAGGCATTAGGACTCGAACACGAACTGAACTCTTGGAAATCCCCACCCCCAGTTGAAATCTTGCCTATATTAAGATGGGCACTGATTTTCATCATAAATCACCAGAAATTTCCATCAAAAATAGGTCAGCTCAGAACTTGTTGGTAACAGTCTCCTAATGCGCCTTCGTTCCAAAATAAATAACGATCACCGATTTAGTTTTACATTTTTTTTTAAAGAAACAGATTGAATAATATAAGTTCACTAGATTTCAAGCTTTACGTGTGAAAATACATCTACATCTCTTTAGTGGTTTTTAGTGCCCTTGTCCAGGATCAAAACAACTTTTTAAATCACATTATTTTCCCAACAATACACCAATTTTTTATATATAGTACTATAGTATAGAAAGGTAGCATTTATGTAGTTTACGGTAATTCAACTCGAGACCAACACCTTTTATGCACAAGATAATAACGATTCTATGTGATTTTCCTGAGCATAACCGGTACAAAGACGAATAAATAGCGTCTCTACATCACGTTGTTATTGAGATATATCAGACAACACACTTTGGGTATCGGCAATCTGATGAATGTACTATTCCGGTTTCCTTGTTTCACATTATATTCTATGGCAGTTGATCGTTGATTTTCTTTATGATAACGTTAAACCACCTCAGCTTCGTTGTGCAAACAGCGCTGAATTTTTGAGGGTATATGCAGTAGGGTATTTTTAGCCGGAGTGTAACTGATAGGCTTACTCATTAAATGCGATAAAACGCTGGAGCAAAACGGACCACAGTTTTCTTGGCAATGATGACATACATAGTTTGGATGTGAAACAGGATAGCCTACACGTTACAGGCTACAGCTTACATATATATAACAATATACTGAAGTGTTAAGTATAAATCTAATTTTAATCAGAATTATTTCAGATCAGAACTTGCTGGTAACAATGCCCTAATGCACGTTCATGCCAAAAATCAAGGTTCTAATGTCAACGGTTTTCCTTATTTTGCCGACGAAAGGATTCGGATGGACTGACTCACTCACTCATTACCGGACAATTTGCGATCTGTAGCCTACTTCGTAGGAATAACCAAAAGTAGTAACACCACCGACATCCAGAACAAAGAGATTTCCACGTAAACTAAAAAGTATGGTTGGCCATCCCTGCCAGAATTCGTCATTTAGAGGCTGCCTCTAAATAATATATACCATGGTATAAAATGCCAAGCCTGCCATAATTCGTATTTAGAGGCTGCCTCTAATTATTTTGTATCATGGTATAAAATGCCGAGCCTGCCATAATTCCTATTTAGAGGATGCCTCTAAATCGCCAAGCCTGCCACAATTCGTATTTAGAGGCTGCCTGTAAATAATATATACCATGGTATAAAATGCCGAGCCTGCCATAATTCGTATTTAGAGGCTGCCTCTAATTATTTTGTACCATGGTATAAAATCACCAAGCCTGCCATAATTCCTATTTAGAGGATGCCTCTAATTCATTTTAGCCGTAAGTCATAAACAACTCGATGTCATATCAAGAATATTAAATTTGACCAATGAGTAAACTTGTAACAAGCGTAGAGTTATCGAACCAAATTTGTGAAAGCGCATATCATTGGTGGAAGTAATAAGAAGGCGAAAATTTACGACTTACGGCTAAAATGAATTAGAGGCATCCTCTAAATAGGAATTATGGCAGGCTTGGCGATTTTATACCATGGTACAAAATAATTAGAGGCAGCCTCTAAATACGAATTGTGGCAGGCTTGGCGATTTACAGGCATCCCCTAAATAGGGATTATGGCAGGCTCGGCATTTTATACCATGGTACAAAATAATTAGAGGCAGCCTCTAAATACGAATTATGGCAGGCTTGGCATTTTATACCATGGTATATATTATTTAGAGGCAGCCTCTAAATGACGAATTCTGGCAGGGATGGCCAACCATAAAAAAGATCCTCAAAGAATTTAAAATTCCCGAAGAGAGGAAATACATTTACAGTCTCTCGCCGGCAGATAAATTAAGGTTATTAAAAATTCAGAATTTGAAATGACCTAGCACGAACAAGCTGTCGAGAAGAAGAAAACGGTAAAGAACATTGCTAAAGAGCCGTCTGTTGTTCTTGTAGACTGTACCGGTAATCATACTTGGTAGAAAAACCATAGAAGACTTCACGCATTTGCGTGTCATCCTTGCGCAGGGCTCAACATACAAGAAGACCGCTCGATGAAATAGACTAATGCTGTCCCAGGCAGAAGACCGAGAAAACTTCAGGCTTGATCCTTGCCCGGCCAACAGACTAGGAGAAGATCAATAAACACTCCACATGTCGTCGAACGAGAATATTTCTACAGATTTCCCGGAGAAATACACTCAGTCACGCTAATAATTCTAAATTTTCTCAGAGAGAAGAAGTAAAATTAATGCTCAACTCAATCTGGATTATAAGCGTAATTCAGTATACAGATGGGACCAACTAGGTGTGAAACATAAACAACTCACAATGTAAAATAACAGAAATTTGTGTTTCAAAGAATAGCACACTTTCACAATAAACAAGGGTGAGTGAGTGAATAGGGTTTACTCACTCGCGATAAACAAACACGTGATCTCTTTTGATGTTCAACACCCTTAATTACACAAAGAGAGTAGTAAAGAAGCTCATTAAAATGTAACAGCGTCGTAGTGAATATGCTTGAGTTGTGGTTACGTAACACAAACGCGAGACAACGTAAGCATAAAAGGTAGATAAAAACCTCTGTAAGTTCTCTCTTGATCACAGGATATCAAAATAAACATAATAATACTTGATATAACAAGAGATTACATTTTGGTAGGATCAAAGAACTGAATACATGAAAACGAAACTACCAAAACTGCAAGTCCGAACAGAAGATACAACAACAACATGGAAAATTGACGGACTGCTTATAAAGAATCGGATTTCCCCGGCGGGGAAAAACGAACCTCCCGCGTCAAACGAGGATACTATTCACAATACTAGTAAAGATTTATACAACAATTCAATGCATAAAATCGTGAATCAATGAAACGAAAACCTGTTCGTTTATCGTACAGATCACAATAGGCTCACATACTGACCGAAAACAAAACGGGATGGCGAGAGCCAGCAAAAGCCCACATCAAATACAGCGGGCCGAAACTCATTGTTTGTGTGGAGACGCGATATTGAATACACACTGTCTACCATCATGCAGGACTGTATTATTAGTTAAGCATGAGATTTCATATTAACTTTTAGAAAAACATCGTCGGACGATCATTTCAAGATATAGAAAAATCATGACTAAAATTTTGAAATCTCCGACAAGAGCAAATTATTTTAGCGACGTACGTCCGAAGACACTAAACACGTGGCTGACGGTAAAACAAACCGTGTAAGGTCTAAGCGAGTCCAAAATTTGCCCCGACAAAATTTAGAAACACCCGAGATAGAAATGTCAGACAAAACTATCCCAGAAATATTAATTAATTAATCGCAACAGAACCATTGACCAAAAATGACATAGGCGAGATAACATACAGCGAGGTAGCATTCTTTTGTCCGAAGGAGACAATGGATCGCTCAGGAAAACCGACCTGAATCTGGAGGCCTTTGTTGGCCTGAACAATGGAACCGGTTTTACAGGGACTCGAGATAAAGGAATAGCGGTGGAGGTCAGGCTGTCTAGAAATTGAATATTATCTCCTGTAGGAACAGGCCACTGGGAGGAAATATTTACAGACGTCGAAGAAACCGGACTTTGAATCTAAGTGTACAAATTCTAAATTCCGATACCACCGAGATCCTTGATGGATTTCAAGTCATACACAAGCGTAAATTCCCCAAAACCGACTATCGCTCCGATAGAGCGAGATCGTCAGAGGCACGCAATAAATGAGCACGTCGGACCTGGGCAAAATTCCTCCAGGCAGACGAATCCGATGACACACGCACACGTGGCTTTGCGATACACACAAATCTTTACAAGTAAAACAAACCGTGTGGAGTCCAAACGGGACAAACTTGCTCACACGTACGACAAGAATTAGAATTCGGAACAGAAACCTCAGACATAACTAATGTAAGAAGAATTTCCGAAAAGAAAAACACAAGATAATCTTGATAAAGGATATAACCGGCGGTTACAACAACAACACAGGCTGTATTGAATTAACACTTCCTTGATGTGCACTGGTCGAGTACAAACAGGAGAAAGAGGATAGGAATGATTTGAGCAGAGCCTTTTATAGTAACTCCACTGGGATGAATGGGAGAGCTCCCCTAGGGGCGGACAACTCTCCTCTAGGGGAGATAACTTTTGGTTTTAACTTCCGTTTTTACGGTTTGTATCATCTTCCTGACAGAGATTATGGCATTAATTAAAGCAGGTTTACGATTTGGGAATCAAATTTAGGAGTTTATACTCTATGTACTAATACTATATACTACTAGAGTGGTTATGTTCATGGATATTTTCTTGCCCTGCCCGTGCACATCTGCAAGGTGCAAAGCATCTTCCATAGTAACTGACATATGGACCAGACAAGAAATTGTAGATGGACGAAAGACCAGATGTACATGCTGATTACAAGACTCCGCAGCCCAATGGATTGAGAGGTAAAAAAACTAAAGTCATTCATAGTTGCACCAGAGCATTTATTTATATGTACGAACTACATAAATAGCCGAAACTGACAACTAAATCAAATTACACATGGGTTCAGCACTCACATTTAACCTCATATACAACATCACAATGAGTTATCTATTTTCAAACGACATACTGGTGATGTCACTCACATGATTCACATATACTCTGATAAATACATTCTCTCAAGTCAGGTCCTGCCTGCAGTGTAACCTGAACCTGGACTGGATTGGATGTATGGTTTGATGAACAGATGAATGAATGAATGGATGGATGAATGAATGAATGGATGAATGAATGGATGGATGAATGAATGGATGGATGAGTGAGTGAGTGGATGAGTGAGTGATAATGATTCAATGTCACTTTCAACAATCTTTCAGTCATATCCAGATGTTTGCATCCTAGTATTTTAACACCTGGGCGCCCCAGTTAGTCACATCTTACGACAAGCTGTCTGAGGAGCTGAGGTCCCTAAATTCTTACCATGGGATAGATGGATGGACATTGACAATATGATGAATGTAGAGATGGTAATATATTGAAGGATGATAGGATATGAACTGAGGGAGTCAAGATATAATGTCACATCCAGAAATAGTTCAGTGATATAGCGACTACCAGTTTATATAAAATTTACTGGAGTCCTATTCTTTACCAGACGGTGGATAAATTCCATGAAATATATTGCCGAAATGGAAGTCCAGACTTGACCACACTTTATACAGCTACATATATAGAAAGCACAATACTGCCATTTTTGAACCAATACTGGTAGTAGTACAATCAGAAGATCTACAGATATCACTCATCAAGTCTCCGTAATAATCAGTTTGGTTTACATGAAATGCTACCCTAGTTCAGGACACATATGATACAGTTTTGTCAGGAGCTTACAGACAAAAAGCTTTTCTATTCTTATGGACCCCCAAATTGTGCCCAAATTACCAACTGTATCAAATTGTGCCCAAATTACCAACTGTATCTCAAGAAGCCCAAATCACGGACTTGTTGAAGCAAGACTTTGGGTGTGCGACTTGCCATTGAAATGCAAATGTTTCATAAATGGGTAATAACCAACAATATACCCTTGGGTTGTTGTTCTGGCAGACCCGTTTCTTTCATATAAATAACAGCAAATTGTTTGGCCTTACAATTGTATCTCTCTTGGTCATACCCAATCCTTTAGCAAGGATAAAAGCTTCCCGATATAGATATTTCATCAAATGTCTCAATACAGATATTACACAACCCTTCACCACACAACTGCTTCATGACAATTCCCCATATGGCTGTTTCTTATGTTCTCCATACAGATGTTTCATTAACCTTCTCCATACAGATGTTTCATTAACTTTCTCCATACAGATGTTTCATTAACCTTCTTCATACAGATATTTCATTAACCTTCTCAGATAGTTCAGTTGTACATACAGATGTTTCATTAACCTTCTCCATACAGATGTTTCATTAACCATCCCCATGCAGATGTTTCATTAACTTTCTCAATACAGATGTTTCATTAACTTTCTCCATAAAGGTGTTTCATTAACCTTCCTCATAGATATTTTCATGAACCTTCTCCATACAGATGTTTCATGAACCTTCTCCATACAGATGTTTCATGAACCTTCTCCATACGGATGTTTCATGAACCTTCTCCATACAGATGTTTCATGAACCTTCTCCATACAGATGTTTCATGAACCTTTCCCATACAGATGTTTCATGAACCTTCTCCATACTGATATTTCATTAACCTTCTCAGATGTTTCAGTTGTACATACAGATGTTTCATTAACCTTCTCCATACAGATGTTTCTTTAACATTCTCCATACAGATATTTCATTAACCTTCTCCATACAGATGTTTCATTAACATTCTCCATACAGATGTTTCATTAACCTTCGCCATACAGATGTTTCATTAACCTTCACCATAGAGATGTTTCATTACCTTCTCCATACAGATGTTTCATTAACTTTCTCAATACAGATGTTTCATTAACTTTCTCCATACAGGTGTTTCATTAACTTTCTTCATACAGATATTTTAATGAACCTTCTCCATACAGATGTTTCATCAACCTTCTCCAAACAGATATTCCATTAACCTTCTCAGATGTTTCAGTATCTTTTTCATTAACCTTCTCTACATTGATGTCATAAGCCTTCTCAGATGATCAACTTTTTCAACTTCTCCATACAGATGTTTCGTTAAAACCTTCTCCATTGAAATGTTCAACACACCCTGTAAATATTTCATTAGCCTTCTCCATACAGATGTTACATTAACCTTTACCATATAAATGTTTCATGAACTATCTCCATATAAATGTTTCATTACCTGTCTCCATACAGATATTTCATTAACATTTTAATCACAGATTTCATTCAAGTTCATGAGTCAGTGTCACATACAATATGGTTGAATTAGATGAATGTAACTGTATTATGATACCCTCTAAACTGCTCAATATGGGCCCTCATACAACTGCACAACTCAGCAACTTCAGCCTTCAGTCTTGATGTTATTGGACAAGACGATCTGAATGCACAACTGGGACCTGCCTCAATCTGCTAAGGTGTATCCCTGCAAAGAACCATCAGAAATATGCTGGGGCTTGAGATGATGACAGTTCCTCCTTCAAGGTAAGAACCGCAGGACCAGGCCTTTGCTGACGTTGATTCTCATTGAAGTCAGACATTTTTTATTCGCAAGGTCATACAGCCCCAGCCGCTTGTAACATGTTGTAGTTGGCGTAACGCAGAAAGTTGACAGTGGCAGATTTGGTGGGATAGGCTCCCACAAGTTCTGATGAGGTGTGTCCATCTGTACTGTAATTACACAAGAACACATGCTCATAAAGACTACTCACTAAAAAAGCACTCCACACATGGAACTTGACATTGTTGTTGTACTGTTGATATACCGGTAAGTATTTATGACAGGAAGGAGAGAGATTGGGCAGGGAGGGTGAAGCGGCTATTCTAGCAGTATTCATGATCAATTAGCATACCAGATTGCTGAGGGTTGCTCCAAAACAAAGTACATGGGATGGGGGAGGGGGGAGATATTTCAGTTCTATGGTATATGTGTGGTGGGTGATATACAGTTATTTAACATTACGGAGATAAGATAAATGGAATATGGGTGATTGGGGTCAGAAAAAGTAATCTTTCCTTCACCCCATCTACCAATTTCTGGAACAGCAATTTCTGGATTTTTACAGAAACTGCCCTATATTACAAGACTGACTGACTGATGAGTGTGGCTTCCAAAATGAATGCATCAAACAATGCAATTGAAATATGACAGAGATAACTCCGAGTGCAGTTATCCAAATTAAAACACAAAGTAAGGGGGTGAAGAGAGCACGTAACAACATGGTCAAACCACACACATTATATAAAATTACAGATCACTTCAAATGTTTGAGTTTTACATGTATACAACATTGTGAGGGTCTGTATCTTTAGAGCTCTTCACCCAGGGCAGATAATAGTACAAACTTACACTGATCCACTACTGGGAACATTTTTCCTCGTGTCCCAGATTCGTATACAGCAGTCAAGGCCACCTGTCATGGAAGAATGATAAAACTCTGGATCAGTTCAGCCTTTGAAACGCTCGACTATGAAAAACATTATTTTTAAGCCTGCATTTGACATTGTCCATACACACCTTTATCTAACCTGTTAGATGTATTATTTTGTATAAACTCCTTTTACTTTGCAATTTACCTCCTGATCAAGATTGGAGTACAATGGTGCAGCCAGTCTTGATAAATTAATAAAGATATAATTTTATTAAGATTGTCGCCACAACTTACCACCTCTATTTTCATATATTTTTGTTCATAGTAAGACATATTTCAAAGTAAAAATAATTTCCACAAAGTAATCAGTCTCTATAATGATCTGATGAGGAATTGTATGGATGATTTTCAACACAGGCTTCAAGCATTTTTTCCTTTTTACACAATTTCCTTCAAATTCTCAAATTTTATTGCATGTCCTTGTTGTCGATATATTTATTAGGACATCTGTTCCCATAGAATAGAACATTAATTGCTAAGATTTCAAATCCAGTATGGAATAGTTCGATAGAGACTCGTTACTTTTATTCAGTCATCAGAAAAGCACAAAGAAAACATGAGATTGATCTAATCAAAACCCCTCGGCTTTCCCCAAGTGATTGTGACCCATGTGTAGTGTGAAATGGGGAAGAGATAATTCTATGTGGGATGATCAAGATATACCGGTAGTACATTCAGGCATATAGGACAGAAATAGAAAATTATATATCTGTAAAGGGGCATAACTCTGTAAAATATGGGTCGAGGGGAGCCACTTTCGATAGGCGTCTGACTTAGCACTCTGTAAAATAAGAACCGAGACGAATAAGCTGTACCGAACATGGATCTGCAGATTTAACTTGTACATTCAGCTACAGATAACAAAATTGGAGATTATTCCATCCGAAAGGGGCATAACTCCATAAGCCGAGGCGAGTTATCCTTTGTTGGCTTCTAGAATACAACAAAATGAATAAGTTTCCAAAATATAGTAGCTATACCGAACACAGTTCTGCAGATATAATTGGTTATAATTACATTCAGGCATATAGGACAGAAATAGAAATTAATATATCAGTAAAGGGGCATAACTCTGTAAAGTATGGGCCGAGGGGAGCCACATTCGATAGGCGTCTGACTTAGCACTACTGTAAAATCAGAACCGAGACGAATAAGCTGTACCGAACACGGATCTGCAGATATAACTTGTACATTCAACTACAGATAACAAACTAGCCCATGGGCTTTAATACCCCTCGGCTATCAGTTATTGTCTACACCCAGCAATCATGCATTGTATAACATCATCAGTGTATTTTTCGAACTAGATAACAAAAATGTGATCTAGTAGGGTTGACTGTAGTTCAGCTTTTGCCAAGGCCGGAGGTTCTGGTAGAGCATGACCGAATTCTTAGCTCTAAATATACTCTTTTAAAAAGCTTATAATCCAATCAAGTAATTTTATCTTGGAAATATAGATCAAGGTCAGTCATCTTCAAAATTTTTCAAGTCAATTCTAATCGCATAGGGAACATGAATTTGGAGATCTTAAACTTAACATATAGAATTTGACCTTTTAAAAATAGGTCAAGGTCAGTGATATTCTTCATTAGTCTTCAGGTCCAGCCATAAGTGATATAAATTTGTACAATGTAGATATAATCTTTCATAGAATATTGTACTAAATAGAATCTGACTTGGATAAAATAGGTCAAGGATAAAATAGGTCAAGGTCAGCCATCTTCAGCATACCTTTGGAGCATCACCAGATGTACACATGATATTAATTTGAAAAGCCTAGCTATATTCTTCATGTTAGACCATAATAAACAGTATATGACCTATAAAAAATAGGTCAAGGTCAGTCAACTGGGATAGGCTTCTAGTCAGTCACGAGTTGCATGAGTAATATGAATTTGGAGATCCCAGCTTCAATCCTTCCAAAAATATAGCAAATACTAAAATTTGACCTTGATAAAATAGGTCAAGGTCAGTCATATTTAGTACACCTCTGGTCCTTCACCAGGTGTATACATAGTATCAATTTGGAAACCCTGGATATATTTCTTCATGTTAGACCATAATAAACCGTATATGACCTTGAAAAAATAGGTCAAGGTCAGTCAACTGGGATAGGCTTCTAGCCAATCACCAGTTACATAAGTAATATGAATTTGGAGACCCTAGCTTCAATCCTTAAAAAAATATAGCAAATACTATAATTTGACCTTGATAAAATAGGTCAAGGTCAGTCATCTTCAGTACACCTCTGGACCTTCGCCAGATGTATACATAGTATTAATTTGGAAAGCCTAGCTTTATTTCTTCATGTTATATCACAATAAACAGTACAATACATGACCTATAAAAAATAGGTCAAGGTCAGTCAACTGGGATAGACTTCTAGTCAATCACGAGTTGCATATATAATATGAATTTGGGAACCCTAGCTTCAATCCTTCAAAAAATATAGCAAATACTAGAATTTGACCTTGATAAAATAGGTCAAGGTCAGTTATTTTTAATAGGCTTCTGACCCTTCACCCAATACATATGTGGTATCAATTCACAATGCCTGGCTATAATTCTTCTTGAGATATCGTGTTCACAAGAAAGATGGACAGACAGACAGACAGACGGACAGACAGACGGGTAAAAATTGGAGATTATTACATCCGAAAGAGACATAACTCCATAAGCCGAGGCGAGTAATCCTTTGTTGGCTTGTAGAATACAACAATATAAATAAGTTTCCAAAATATAGTAGCTATACCGAACACAGTTCTGCAGATATAGTTGGTTACATTCAGGCATATAGGACAGAAATAGAAATTAATATATCTGAAAAGGGGCAGAACTCTGTAAAATATGGGCCGAGGGAAGCCACTTTCAATAGACGTCTGAGTTAGCACTAGATAAATGAGTGTTGAAAATTTGGTGGTTGTATCTCGAGCGGTTTTGCCTAAAATGCGTTAACGGACGGACGGACGGACGTACATGGCAACGACAATACCCCGAGGCCAAAATGGCCTAGGGGTAAAAAGGAAAAAATTTCTTGTTGAGTCTGACAAATAAAAAACTAATAAATTGGGCCAGCAGATTGGTTTAAAATCATGATTTTTATGTTAATCTTAACCTCATTATCAAATTAATTGCTATTATTCGATACACTACTATTAATTGATTCAGTAATATTAATTGATTCAGTACTATTAATTGATCCAGTACTAATAATTGATCCAGTACTATTAATTGATTCAGTACTATGTATTGATTCAGTACTATTAATTAACTAGTAATTGATTCGGTACTATTAATTGATCCAGTACTATTAATTGATCCAGTACTATTAATTCAGTACTATTAAATGATCCAGTAGGTATAAAAATGTGCAATTTTACCTGATGCGAGGAGGGAGCCATCACTACTAAAGCTGAGAGCATAGACTGTGTCTGTGTGTCCTCGAAGTTCTTTATACAGCGTACCTGTACTCAGGTCCCACACACGGATACGACGATCTTCACCTGGGTCATAACAGAAATAACAGAATCATATCTTTCGAACAGTGGACAAATATCCACGATACTTTAAACTACACTATATCCTCTAATAATTCAATCTCCCAACCAAAATTCAATTATCGTCAATTTTGTGAACAAAATTCAATCAGTCGGTTTTAATAAATTTGATCACCCTCTAAAATGATTAAAATAAGGAAGAAGTAAAGGATTATCTGCAGGATTTTGAACCATTTCGTTAATTTCTTGTTCACTTCCTGTGACTGATTTATTACAGGATTTACGGTATCTTATCAATGCTTACCAATATTTTTGAGTTTTGATCACCCTAAAAACTCTAAAAATCTGACCCAGCTACCTGATAAATTTTTAGAAGAATTATCCTTGTAACAGATCTGTTTTTGTACCATTTTCACGAGATCTTGTTCCAATAGATTCGATCATTTCATTATTACTTGTTGGGAAATGGCACTTCCTGTGACTGAACTATTGAAGTAAATCAGATTCAGCTCATCTGTGTTGGGATACTCACCCGCTGAGGCTAGGTACTGGCCGCCCGGAGAAAAGGCGAGTGCGAGAACGGAGCTCCGATGACCGTGCATCAGACGTACAGACTTGCCCTCCTGTACACTCCAGAGTCGCACAGTTTTATCACTGGACCCCGTCGCTACATAGTTGGAGTTAGGATGGAACTTAACACACTGCGAGGAGAAGGAAACAATGGAAATTATATCTGTACATTAGGCCATGAAAAATTGAATAAATGTTTCTCAAGTACTGTTCATGAGAAAGCACAGATATGTATTTTATTTTTTATTCCATATTTTATTGGTGATATTATTCCAATGTCTTTCTTCTTGTTAAAAAAATAAACATTGCCTACGGAAATTGATACATTATTGTCAGGATGGCTTGAACAAACACACTGAAAACTCAGTTCTATTTGACAGATCCACACAACTGTCATTTATTTACCAGGAGTTACAGTTTATATGAGCTGCAAAAAAAGTATTCAGCAGGCATTTAGATCCATATGGCAAGATTTTTTTATTTTATTTTTTTTTTATTGCTGAAAATTGCAATAAAAAATGTCGGGTGGAGGAATATGGTCCATGTGGAGGAACTTAAGAAACATTTGCTTATTGTTTATTTGGCCTTATTTTTTTCTTTGTTCAGTCTATTCTAGTGAAAGGCATTGTAAGCATGGTAACAGAGTTAGCAAAGCCTTTTAAACTTGGAATTTGGTATTTGAATAAATTAGTTGATTTCTGAGAATTTACAACCATCTCAAATCATATATCCTTAAGTAGGCCTATGGTTTCATTTCACTGAATATGATCACAATCCATGTTCACATAGATCAATTTTTTTCCAGATCATGAACAAATGAATGAACCAATACAGAAACTATATGATTGGTTGGATGTTCTTTCAATTTTATCCTCCACCCAATGAAAATACAGGATTTATTTTTGAAATTTTGAATTGAAGTGATTTGAAACTGGAAGATCTCCCATGATGCAGTGTTATGTCCATAAAACCCCATCGGACTAAACTCAATAAATTTTCTGTTTTTATATCGTGAGCTCTATTTGTATGAACAACACTTACATCCACGTCAAATAAATGTCCGACAAAACTTCGAAGTGGAAACAGGCGATCAGTGCTCCACAGTTTGGCAGTGTGGTCATGAGAACAGCTAACAAAGTTACCTCCCATTGGACTGAAATCAGAGAAAAGGTCAATCAAGGTCGAGAAATTCATAGTAAAACAGAACTCAATGTCATCAAACATGAGACAACAAGAAAAATTGTATTATTTTGGCAAGAAGGTGTAAGGATCAACAATTTCCAGGCTTAGTAATCACGAAAATGAGAGAAGATGACCTACCTGACATCAATATCCCAGACAGGGTAACTGTGACCACGATAACATACTACATTAGTGTGTGTCTCCAGGTCCCATAAACGAACTAATAAGCATGAAATAAAGAACACAATATAATAAGACGAAACTTGATCTAAATGAAGCGACTGTTTTTTTTACATGTAAGGCTGAATTACAAATTTCTAACCTCACAGGCAATGTCATCAACATTTCTTTACATTTCTTTTTGCATTTTACACATTCCTCTATCAAAATTCTACTAACATATTAATGTTCTTGAGTGATGGAATTGTTTGACGTCTTGTTTTACTTGAAGGAAAGAGTATTGTTGAGGCTTATTCTTCACGCCACTCAAGAACATTGTAGTATTAAATGCCAACTGTATTAAACTACTGCATTGGTTTGCTAGAAAAGATGGATTTATTTGGTCTGTGTGGGGGGAAAAAAAGAGATAAAAAAATGCCTCCCTCCCTCATCATTTTTTCAAAAAAGTCCCTCATCATTTAAAAAAAAGTGCCCATCAAGCTAGAGCTTAATTTAATCAGTCTAAATATCATCAGATGAGGTTTTCTTTCTGTTAGACCCAAAAATATTGAAGAGTGAAATTGTATGATTATGTTACCAACCTGTGGTATCCTCTGAGCAGGAGAGTAGATATTTAGTATCTGGTGTAAAACAAGTCTTGTACACAGAGCCATTATGTGAGCGCAGAGTGGCAGTCTCCTTCTCTGTGACAGCCCTGTGAAAAATGAACACCATCAGTTTACAATCATCTAGGGTCACCTCGACAATACCTTTAACAGCTGATAATAAATCAGTTTGACAGTTCAATTCAGATTTCCTTAAGTTAAAGACTCTAACACAGCAAAGAAGCAATCAGAGATTGCTCAATTGTATGCCCCCCCCCCCCCCTTCCGCTTTAATCCGACACTGCTCCACCATTGTTCTGTTTTGTATTGGTCTGTGGATGCCTAATTTGGCTAATTATAAAAATTCTGTTTCAGTCACCTTTTTCGGCATGCCTCGCATAATACGTGTACATATTCCACCCGGAACTTTCGCCAAATTCAAAAATGTTACCTGGTTATGAGACCCACATTCCTTGGGAGTATATTGTGGTGAAATTATGAAGCGATCGTGAACTTTGAATTTTGCATCCAATTCACTCTTTTTGGGGCAATTTCATACTTCAGGACCTATGTGGTCTGCTTTGGAATGTAGAATAACAATTTTATAGCCATTTTCCCGGTCCAAATCGGTTATGGACTGAGATCCAGCCTGGACAAATAAATATATCCCATTCACTTAGGTTTGATGAACAAAGGGCCATAACTCTTGAAAATATAACCGAAAGCAGAGAAACTTCACGCTGCACAACTATGGGGCATTGACCACATATCATGCAAATTCCATACTTGTCCATACAATATTAACCGAGATACAGCCCGGACAAGTCCCAACTCAAAATGATTTCAAGAACAAAAGGGCCATAACTCTTGAAAATATACGCGAAATGCGGAGAAACTTCATGCTGCACAACTACAGGGCGCTGACCACATATCCTGCAAATTCCATACTTGTCCATACAATATTAACCGAGATCCAGCCCGGACAAGTCCCAATTCACAAAGACTTGAAGAACAAAGGGCCATAACTCTTGAAAATATACGCGAAACGCGGAGAAACTTCACGCTGCACAACTACAGGGCACTGACCACATACCCTGCAAATTTCATAATTGTCCATACAATATTAACCAAGATCCAGCCTGGACAAGTCCCAATTCACGGAGATTTCAGGAACAAAGGGCCATAACTCTTGAAAATATAAGCGAAACGGGGAGAAACTTTACGCTGCACAACTGTGGGGCACTGGCCACATATCATGCAAATTTCATACTTGTCCATACAATATTAACCAAGATCCAGCCCGGACAAGTCCCATTCACAGAGATTTCAGAAAAAGAGCCATAACTCTTGAAAATTATAACGGAACTCATAAAAAACTCGCTGCACAACTACAAGGCACTAGCCTTGCAAGTTTCAATCAAGTTTCAATCCTGTCCATCAAATATTAACCGAGATATCGCGCGGACAAGAAACTCAGACGGACAGATGGACGGATGGACAGACGGACAAAGCGATCGCTATAATGGGGGGGGGCATAATAATTAAAACACAGGAAGTGAAATTTTCGACAATAAAATCTTTTGTTTTTTTTAACAAAATGGTCCAAAATCATGCAAATAATCCATTATTTCTTCGTTATTTGAATGATTTTAGAAAGCGATCAAATTTATTGTCCAACAAATTGAGGATGATATAATTTCAATAGGGTGATTGAATTATTAGAGGATTTACTGAGTATCTCCGACCCTAGCCTCCAAATCACAAATCACTATCTCCCTCTTATCAGCATTAAACACATTTCTGTTGGAAGTGGTGGGTTCATCTCAAGAGGTATTATTTAACAGGTATTATTTAACGAAGTAACTCAGAATGGCAGTAACATTGGTAACTGGTTACATACAGTAATCCCTCTAATAATTCAATCAAAGGAAGTGAAATTTCAACCAAAAAATCTGGGAGCGATCAAATTTATTAGAACAGGAAGTAGACAAAATGGTTCAAAATCACACATAAAATCCATTACTTCTTCGTTATTGCAATAATTTTAGGCGTTGATTTAATTTATTAAAACCATAGATTGAATTTTATCCATGAAATTTGGGATTATTGAATATTAATAGTGGGATGAATGATTAGAGGGGTACCATACATACTCTATCACAAGTGATAACTTGTAGAATGCAGATGGTCCCTTACATGTGTGTGATGTTCTCCGGTTCGCTATATTCTGTTCCCAGGATGGGTCGACTGGTGTCAGATGCACAGGGCGCTGACGTGAGTTGTTTAGGAGTGAGACTCCAGAGTTTAATAGAAGCGTCTTCGAAACCCCCGCACAACATGCCGTCATCTGGTGACACATTACTACAACATAACCTGTAACAGGAAACCATGGCATCAGTCCAATTAAAACATTCTATTTCATTAGATAACACTGACAACGTTCCGATAAGATGATTTCATCCATACAATCAATCTGCCGATAGTTGTCATCTTGTCAATTATGTTCCAAAAAAAATATTTCAACACATAAAAAGTTGGCACCCCCAAATATGCTATGGACAACAGACAACTTCGCCTTGTCATGTAACCAGTGACATCATCTGTGTTAAGGACAGTATATTACATGAAAATGGAGGCATTCAAACAGTTTATTACTTATAGGAATCAGTGGGACTGAATACAATTCATCTCTAGCTTCACAGGCACTTTTTTGAAAAAGAAATGACAAGTTGCTTTTTATCATTATTTTGATTATTATTTTTTTCGGACAGACCAAATATATCCATCTGTCCAGGCAAAGTGTGTGCTCACATTTGTTCTCTTTCCCTGTCCGAAGGACGGGTTTCATGCTAGTTTTATAATATAGGTGAATATCTGTCTACAATTTCTACATATGACCTTTAGCTCTTGTGTACATTGTATAGTTAATATTCTATAATTAAACTGAATAATTACTTAAACTAATTGTGAGGGTCTTTGGTACTTACAGGAAGTTCCCTGTACCAGTAAGTCGCCAATGGAACAAGGGAGATAAATCCCTTTCTCAATTATGCTATACATGCAACTTATAATTAGCAGTGCAAATTCTAGGTATTTTAATCAGATGGATGTGAATGTATCAGTTGTGTACTTTTTGTATGATAATATACATACCCTTGATACGCATTGAGAAATGTATAGAAGCATATAGAGGGTAAACAGGGAGGTCCATCACGTACACGCTTTATACACTGCTCTAGTACATTCAACGACACTTCGTCCTGGACCACTTTCTTTGGAGTGCTACTTCCCGTGGATTCTTCCTTCTCTGTCGTCGTTGTTGTTGTAGTGAGGTTACCATTGAGGTCGCCATTCAGGTCGAGGGTCGATGTCTTGTTGGACTGTACTAGAAAGGTCAAGGTCAAACTGAGTTATCACAACAGTTTAGAGTTACAGTGAAACTTGTGAATGCCAACACCTGGGTAAACCGACCAACATCTAAATACTAACATTATCTTGGGTCCCAATAGTTAAATTTAAGGTATTTTCAACCTTAATAAACCAGAACCATGTCAAAACACAGGTTCCCATGTACAGATGCAATAGAGTTATAAAGTACAAAGAATGCCAAAAAAAAGATTTGATGACAACAAAATGCTAATTTTGTTGTTGATCCTTTCAAGTGTAATTGAGTAGCTTGATGCATCACTTGGTAACTTGATGCATCACTTGGTAACTCGATGCATCACTTGGTAACTTTTTTGACAGCCAGCCACAAGACGATGCAAACTTATGACTTACATTTACAATATCTATCGATAACAAAAGATGATCAAAAGAAATATCAACTTTTTGTGGTACATGCAAGTAATCAATATCAAGTACATGTTTTGAGATTTAAACATACGCCTAATGCATAGTCAGGGGTGCTGTCAACTATGAACACTCCCAACTGAAAGACAGGTTTTATTGGATCCTAAATCATCCTAACAAGGTCTCAATTCACACAATTGTCCAGGGAAGCCGTCATGGTGCAGCAGCTCTGTCTATTCAACACGAAAAAAGCAAATGTTGAGGTAAATGCTGTGCTAAAAGTAGTTCATGTCGGCAATTTTCAACATGGTGTTAATTTAAATGGGAATACTGTTAATGGCATAACATTTTTGCTGAGACAGATTTCCTGAATTGACAGGACTGGTGTAGTTACTATGCCTCTACAATACACCAAATTGTGTAAAATTCATTCCTCTCTAATTGTCAGATTTTGTAACCTCCTAAACTGGGTATATCTGACATTAAAACAATCTGATGCCATTACAAGTCAGAAAAACAGCCACCTCCATAAATTCTAGCTACATGTAAGCCCATGAAAATCACATTAGGATGTGCATCTCTTACCTCCCACCTTGAGATGTTGATTGAAGACTTGTAACATGATCATATTATCTTCAACCTGTCCACATATAAGAAAGATCATAAATGTAGATATCAATTATCTTCATAACTTGTATATTTCACAATGTCGAGAATACGCATTAAAAACCAAATTGGGTGTTATCATGTACATGTAGTTGTCAAATAGTTAATAGGCTAGTACCAATGACCATCATCATGGTCATAGTCTAATACTACGGGATGACTGGACAAAAAATTAAACGAGTATTGATTGTATACATTTTTATCATTTAGAAAGTGATCGTATAACAGTATTTTCGTTATTTTGGGATAACAATCTGTCGGCGATCTAAACGACTCGGCCAACGGGCCTCTTATTCTATGAGAGTGTTATCCCAAAATAACGAAAATACTGAGTATTGATTGGTTGACAGACTTCAGATTTAGAAGACATTTAGGCTCCCCACACAATGCCCAGAAGATGTGTGGTCAAAATCAAAGCAAACCAGAGGTTTCAAAATGTTTACAATATATTTTACAATCTTCACCTTCAATGTAGATCTGATATTATCATTCATTTTATTGGTCAACACTTTCGTCATCTTCTGGGTCAATTTCTGCTGACATATTAAGTAGAGCAGAGCATGTACTGAAACCCTCCATGGAGAAATTAACCTAGCCTATAAAGTGCGGCTTTTTTAAGGCAGTAGAGGATGTTCATTTCCAGAGGTTGAATGTTTTTTTTAAATTCCAATATTTCTTCATCAGGTTAAGAGAAGATGATTCATGAAAAAAAAAGAGGGATCACCATACTCATTAAAAAAATATGGCAGCCAAATGCATGTATACCACTTGAAAGCCATAACACTGAATTCATAGGAAAATTTTTGCTCGCTTGATACTCAATAACTCAAACTTCCAAGGTAAAATATTCCCCATTTTGCTATATAATACTAAATACACATGATTCTTCCCAGAATCCAGTCCTATTTCCTGGAGGGGGTGCGAGTGGGAAATCGGGGTGGGGTGGGGAATATTATTGGAGATTCATATATTAGCCATTTACAAGTTTCCTTTTTGTTGAAACTGATTTTATTAAGAGTGAATTTTTGGGGATGTCAGAGGCATAATTTTCAACCTCGGAAGCACTTTGCATCTCCCGAATGTTAGTAAATCTAAAATGGCAACTTTTTGTGTAGGACACTATCGAACCACCAGTAAAATACATAAATGGTTCTGTTGTGTCTTTTGTTGATTTATATCCCATTTTGAGATGTTTGGGTACTCAGCTAGGTATTCAGCTTGTTTTGAAAAATTTGACAAATCACCATGTTGTAGTCCCATAAGAGGAGGAAGATAAACGTCCTCTACTCCCTTAAGCGTGTTACTGCCTTCTGCTGCTTTGACCTGTACCACTTGCCTTAATAGCCTTCACCCTTCACCCACTTTTCTCTCTCTCTCACTACACAGTACCAAAGTTCCTATCTACTTCCTGGAGGATAGTCCTAATAAATGGTACCAGTTAAGTAAATGTGTAACAGACCTTTAAATGTCTCATCAAGTACTGTAAGGCATCCTCAGATAGTGTCAAGTCATACTTGTGCTCCCTGTATATTGAACATAAATTATACACAAATACTGTTATATTTAAACACTGCATAACCATAAGATATGCCGAGTATGGAGGGACTTACACAATGAAGGGTATGGAGGGGCTTACACAATGAATGGAACTAACGATTAACTTGTAGCAACAGCTCTGTCAAACTAGCATTTTAGGCTTTCTGTCCCTCGAATATGATTTATATTGGCAGTAGCTAGCACCTACTGAAAGTTGTTGGTGGAGGGGTGGAGTGGTTTGAATGATAATGTTGTGAACTGTCTCGGTATTATAACATATGGCGGCATCAAATGTATAACTGGGTCCAAAATCGATAAACAAGAAGTCGTAGCTATCACAGACTCTGATTGAATAGATGGTATTGTGCAAGTCTCCCACTTTGTGTTGTCCTTATTTCGTTAGGCTCAATTTTGAATAAACAATTTGTTACGGTAAACCCTCTAGTGAACCATCCACCATAAAATCAGAGAGTGATAAAAAAAAGAACAGAACAGATTGTTGATAAAATGGTCCAAAAATTGCACATAATCCATTATTTCTTCATTATTTTAATGTGTTGATATGTGTTTTTATCCAATCATTGGGGTGATTGAACGTTAACAGGGTGATCAAATGGTTAGAGGTTTTACCGTATTTACATATGTCTTCTTTTCTGGTCTATTTTCCAAGGTTTACCGTTATAAAATGACAGTTAGTTATTTCGGTTTGTATCAAAACTTAAAATGCAAGCAAAATGTTGTTTCCATTTGTATTTATGCTGCATCACTTCACGTCAATGTCGGAAACCAAAATGAAGCTATATAAAGACTTCCATATCCCTTCATGTAACATGTGGAAGTTTTAGCGAATCTACAAAACCCAGATCCCACTAGGGAACCCAGTGATGGAGGATCAAAATTCTGGGAGGTTTTCAGAAAAATTGAAAAGAACTTCTTTTCCAGAATGAGTAGGCAATTTCAACGTCGCGTTCAACAATTTTCAAATTGCAATGATCCAGTCACGTTATCTTGACACTGGGCCAACCAATCCTTGATCTATCCACTTCCTGCTGAGTGCCAAGCGAGGAAGATACAAGAGTCATTTCTTAAGTCTTTGGTATGCCTCAGCCTGGGGTCAAACCAGTGACCAAACCGGAGACTGCTCTACCACAAGGCCACCACAGTGTGTTCCAGAACTGGACACTCTCGACTTTACACATGCCAAGTAGCAACTTTTACTCAACTGGATTTTTCCATAAATTATTGCATATTGGTAGATCACTTTATCTGATGGAGTAAAGAGTTATTACTGGTATACAAACTATTTCTAAATGATTGACATGAGCGTATTGATATACTTCAAGTTCCGTGACAGCGGCCTGATGTCTGAGCAAGTTTTACTAAAATTTTATAAATTTTCCATGAGTTTCAATGACTTGAACGAGTTTTTCAGAACTTTCCAGTATTGTAAATGTATTTTCATTGATCAAGGAGTTTTCAGGCCTGTGCAAACCCTGCCAATAATCTTTCACAGATAAAGGAACAATGTGAAATACGAGATAAAGGAAGATAACCTGAAATCCAGTGCTTCTTTACAGGCTTGGACATCATCGTAGCTGTATAGTTTGAGTAATACCTCCAGGAACTGTCGATGGCAGTCCTCATCAGAAAACAGGTCCTTGTGACGGGCGTAGAACTTATGACCTACAACAACAACAAGATTAATCAATGATAGAACAAGTAACCATGGTAACTGAAGATGGAGATAATGCTTGGACTTTGATATAACAGATCCTTGTGAAACAAATAAACTGAAAAAATGGGAGAGTGCATCATCATTTTATGAAGCCATTTTCTACGTTCCCACTTCGAACCTGCCTTGACTTATCACCCTTAGTGTTCAAAATCCGAGGATTAAATTTCACATATGAATGAGACATGAAACACAGGAAGGAAGCAATCAGAGATTGCTCAATTGTATGCCCCACCCTCCCGCTTTAATCCGACACTGCCCCACCATTGTTCTGTTCTGTATTGATCTGTGGAGGCCTAATTTGGATAATTATACAAATTCTGTTTCAGTCACTTTTTTTGCCATGCCTCACATAATACATATTCCAAGTATCAACCAACAAATGACAATACGATGTTTTGATGCCAGATGGTTGCCAGGGCTTTCGCCAAATCCGAAAATGTGACCTGGTTATGAGATCTACATTTCTTGAGAGTATATTGTGGTGAAATTATGAAGCGATCAGTGAACTTTGAATTTTGCACCCAATTCACTCTTTTTGGGGCAATTTCATACTTCAGGACCTACATGTATGTTGTTTGCTTTGGAATGTAGAATAACATATAATATAGCCATTTTCCTGGTCCAAATCAGTTATGGACTGAGATCCAGCCTGGACAAATAAATATATCCCATTCACTTAGGTTTGATAAACAAAGGGCCATAACTCTTGAAAATATAACTGAAACAGAGAAATTTCACGCTGCACACCTATGGGTCACTGACCACATATCATGCAAATTTCATACTTGTCCATACAATATTATTCGAGATCCAGCCCTACAAGTCCCAATTCACAATGATTTGAAGAAAAAATGGCCATAACTCTTGAAAATATATGCGAAACGTGGAGAAACTTCCCGCTGCACAACTGCCGGGCACTGACCACATATCCTGAAAATTTTATAATCGTCTATACAATATTAACCGAGATCCAGCCCGGAGAAGTCTCAATTCACGGAGATTTCAGGAACAAAGGGCCATAACTCTTGAAAATATAAGCGAAATGTGAAGAAACTTTAAACTTTACAACTGTGGGACACTGACGACATATCATGCAAATTTCGTATGTGTCCATACAATATTAACCAAGATCCAGCCCGGACAAGTCCCATTCACAGAGATTTCAGAAAAGGGCCATAACTCTTGAAAATTATAACGGAACTCGGAAAAAACTCTATGCTGCACAACTACGAGGCACTGGCCACATTCCATGCAAGTTTCAATCCTGTCCATCAAATATTAACCGAGATATTGCATGGAGAAGAAATTCGGATGGACAGACGGAGAGACAAAGCGATCGCTATATGCTCCCCCCCTCTAGTTAGAGGGGGGGAGGGGGGGGGCATAACAATCAGAACCTACACACTGATTTTGTGTAGAGTGACATCATCCTCAAGTAGTGGCGTCATTCCTCCTAATTTGGTGGCTGTGTTGGCCCAATATATAGGTCAGCCAATCAACAACGCTCTTCTATCACACATTTCGAGGAATCAAATCGTTTTGATGTCATTGATGTCTCGTGTCTATTTGTAAGTTCTTTAGCATTGAAGGGGGGCAGATATATCAAGGGAACGTAGAAAATGGCTTGATAAAATGAAGATGAGAGTGATGTTTAATATGGAGGTAATAATATGGTGTGCCATAGGTTCTGTAGGGAAGATGATAGCTGCCTCAATCAGTATGTTACGATGCAAACTCGCAGAGAATACATGATACATGGAGGGTAATAACGGGTGAAGCGATGTTTTCATTAAAGGCTGGGGTTTGTATGTATAACAGAACTATTACAATCACAGCTGGTCATGTGCAAAGATTGCATAATTAGGTGACAGTAGAAAAACATTGACTGGAACAGAATGGGTCAATCCTGAAAATTCTAACTGTTATTTGAAAACGGTGATAAATTCTTGTTTAATATTTTAACATTTCACATCTAATTTGCTGGTCAGCACCATGATTCCATTCAGTGCAGGTGATGACAGCTTATTTTTGGTCAGTTATGGACATCTGGACTTCTTGACTTATTGTTGATTTGAATGCAGTAACGTTGCTCCCCATGTTAAATATGGGTATTTAACATGGCTGATGACAGGGAAATATTCAGTTCATATTAACCTGCAGACTGGAACAAGTTGGAGGGCAGGTCACCCATAATTTGTTGGAGGTAGTTATTTGCATGATATGAATATATACGACGAAGCTTTCAGAATATATGGGTTGGAGAGTAGGGGGGTGGGTTGTTTGATTTAGGAGATGAACGGCAACGATTTGGTGTTAAGACTCACAAAATATAATTGATAAAGGATCTGCTGCAACTTGTATTGTCAGTCTTTTGTCCAGGATATTAGCTTTTCAATGGGAGGTCTTACAGCAAAGCCTTGCCAGATGAACAGTGAGGTTCAGAGGCCTGGGGATCGGCAATCTTATGGGAGGCTTGCAGTCTATCATTTTTGAAAACAGTTGGAGTGCTGTGACTCACTAATTTGATTCTAGGAGTGTAAATCACACTCATAAAGGCTTTTAGTATATAGAGAAGTTGTTGTAAGGAGTGCCATTTTCAATCACCTAGATCAGTCTCAGGAGTGTGGTGTGATCACAATCCTCATAAGTGAATGAAAGGGCTTGCACAGTAAAACCAAAAGATAAATTGGATGTGTTAATTCTGTCAGTTTATTGGTTAACAAGACCAAAATTGAACAACAGGAAATGGCAATAATAGAGTAAATGATGATCCTATCTCCACATTACCTGGATGAGTTATGAAAGATACATATATGTTATCCTGACATTCTAGTCCAGCAATGGTCCTCTTTATTTCCAATATGTGAACTAAGAAAAGAGAAACTAATTACTAAAGTTACCTGGAGTTTTATGTCCGTTGGAGAGTAGCTCAATGTAGATATGGACAAACATGGGGAAGAGGATGGAACGGAGTTCACAACGATAAGGTTCTACGGCATCACGGACAAAATGTTTTAATCTGCAATGGAATGAATGACAATTATAAGATCATAAGTTTCACGGACGCTGAAAAAGCTAAGTCATGTGCATATATTATAACCCCTTCATTGTTTAACCTGGGTTCACCTGCCATGTCGCAGCCTTTACAAGAATACTGTACACTTTGTCGTGCATGCTTTGACGTCAAACTAAGAGAAAGTGACATTGGGTGATCTGCCAGTAACGATGGAATTCCCTTCTCATTTGATCAGCGTGGCTCAATTCATAGAAATATGCCCGCCGACGTAACGGTGGTGTCATAGAATGACTACGAACATCGACGTACGCTGCACGTCATGAAAAGAATAAGGAGAGAAAACAGTGACATGCACTGCACGTCATTATCAGTGAAAAGGTTAAAGGTGAACGTCATTATCAGTGAAAAGGTTAAAGGTGAACTGATAAGGCTTTTCATTTGCTATCTTTTGCTTTCATTTAACAGCATCGGTGAGACCCAATAATGTGGAATGGTACAGTAGTTTATGAACTTTGATCGCATTTTTTGCACCTTACTTGCACGCATACATGTAAAATTGCTGCCATAATTTGCAGTCAGCATCATAATGAAATCCGCATCACTTATCAGCCTGACTTAAAACTGTTCATGACAGCATTGTGCTTTAGTGATGGCACGAATGGGATGATGATGCAGTGCAAGTTGCGTTGGCCTAGTCAAGTGCAGCACAGCACAAGGCACACACGTCATAATAACTCTGAATCATATATTACATCATAATTCAAGAGAAATAACCAGTGTCAATGATCATACACTGTAGCATCCCCGGATATACTATTCTAAAGCATCTGCCTGTTCTTTACATGCAGCATTGAAAGCATCGGGAGATTGCTCTCCTATATTGGATGATATATAGTACCCTTTCTCACGTGACTATTCCAAAATGGACCTATTCCAAATACGATTTGGACGGGGGGATAGGTTAGTGCACCGTCTGCTCCATAGCAAATGGCATTAAGTGAGAATTACTAGTGACTTTTAACTTTCAATAGATTATTTACTCCATTATCTGTTTTTCACTTAGATTTGCGACTCTAATTGCCTGTGACTTCGTCTCAAAACAATAAGCAATTCCGTTTTACCATCCATTATCTGAGCAGTTAGAGGACAGAAACCTAACATTTATTTCTTAACTGTAGGTCAGGATGTTATCTGTACCAAACATACACATACCTATTGAACTGTTGATCATACACTGTAGCGTCCCCTGTTTTATTACTGTAGGTCAGGATGTTATCTATATACCATACATACACATACCTGTTGAACTGTTAATCATACACTGTAGCGTCCCCCGTTTTATTACTGTAGGTCAGGATGTTATCTATATACCAGATATACACATACCTGTTGAACTGTTGATCATACACTGTAGGTCAGGATGTTATCTATATACCAGATATACACATACCTGTTGAACTGTTGATCATACACTGTAGCATCCCCTGTTTTATTACTGTAGGTCAGGATGTTATCTATATACCAGACATACATATACCTGTTGAACTGTTGATCATACACTGTAGCGACCCCTGATTTATTACTGTAGGTCAGGATGTTATCTATATACCAGACATACACATACCTGTTGAACTGTTGATCATACACTGTAGCGCCCCCTGATTTATTACTGTAGGTCAGGATGTTATCTATATACCAGACATACACATACCTGTTGAACTGTTGATCATACACTGTAGCGTCCCCTGTTTTATTACTATAGGTCAGGATGTTATCTATACACCAGACATACACATCCATGTTGAACTGTTGATCATACACTGTAGCGACCCCTGATTTATTACTGTAGGTCAGGATGTTATCTATATACCAGACATACACATACCTGTTGAGCTGTTGATCATATGCTGTAGCGTCCCCTGATTTATTACTGTAGGTCAGGATGTTATCTATATACCAGACATACACATACATGTTGAACTGTTGATCATACACTGTAGCGACCCCTGATTTATTACTGTAGGTAAGGATGTTATCTATATACCAGACATACACATATGTACCTGTTGAACTGTTGATCATATGCTGTAGCGTCCCCTGATATATTACTGTAGGTCAGGATGTTATCTATATACCAGACATACACATACCTGTTGAACTGTTGATCATATGCTGTAGCGTCCCCTGATTTATTACTGTAGGTCAGGATGTTATCTATATACCAGACATACACATACCTGTTGAACTGTTGATCATATGCTGTAGCGTCCCCTGATATATTACTGTAGGTCAGGATGTTATCTATATACCAGACATACATATACCTGTTGAACTGTTGATCATATGCTGTAGCATCCCCTGATATGTATACTGTAGGTCAGGATGTTATCTATATACCAGACATACACATACATGTTGAACTGTTGATCATACACTGTAGCGACCCCTGATTTATTACTATAGGTCAGGATGTTATCTATATACCAGACATACACATACCTGTTGAACTGTTGATCATATGCTGTAGCATCCCCTGATATGTATACTGTAGGTCAGGATGTTATCTATATACCAGACATACACATACATGTTGAACTGTTGATCATACATTGTAGCGACCCCTGATTTATTACTGTAGGTAAGGATGTTATCTATATACCAGACATACACATATGTACCTGTTGAACTGTTGATCATATGCTGTAGCGTCCCCTGATATATTACTGTAGGTCAGGATGTTATCTATATACCAGACATACACATACCTGTTGAACTGTTGATCATATGCTGTAGCGTCCCCTGATATATTACTGTAGGTCAGGATGTTATCTATATACCAGACATACACATACCTGTTGAACTGTTGATCATACACTGTAGCGTCCCCTGATTTATTACTGTAGGTCAGGATGTTATCTATATACCAGACATACACATACCTGTTGAACTGTTGATCATATGCTGTAGCGTCCCCTGATATATTACTGTAGGTCAGGATGTTATCTATATACCAGACATACATATACCTGTTGAACTGTTGATCATATGCTGTAGCATCCCCTGATATGTATACTGTAGGTCAGGATGTTATCTATATACCAGACATACACATACATGTTGAACTGTTGATCATACACTGTAGCGACCCCTGATTTATTACTATAGGTCAGGATGTTATCTATATACCAGACATACACATACCTGTTGAGCTGTTGATCATATGCTGTAGCGTCCCCTGATTTATTACTATAGGTCAGGATGTTATCTATATACCAGACATACACATACCTGTTGAGCTGTTGATCATACACTGTAGCGTCCCCTGATTTATTACTGTAGGTCAGGATGTTATCTATATACCAGACACACACATACCTGTTGAACTGTTGATCATACACTGTAGCGTCCCCTGTTTTATTACTGTAGGTCAGGCAGGGCTCGAAAATTGAAATTTTAGTTAGTAGCCATTTGGCGACTAGTGATGAAAATCTACTCGCCATGGTGGCGAGTAAACAAAAAATCTTGTCGCCAGCTGCAGAAAGTGAAGGCCCGTCGGTCGCCAATGCCAGCTGTTACAATGGCTTTGCTGGTGTTATATAGTCTCCCTTCCCCCGCAGACTCATTTTGTTTCATGGAATGTAAATTGCATTGTGAAGAGATGTCTGCCACGAATGTGTACCTTACTTCGTCTTAGTTGAGCCGGGGACATTTGCAAAAAGGAACCTCCACTTTAGTCACTAAACTTCGAGTACAGACGGCTGCACCCACGATAATATACCAATATTCCGGAGATCTAAAACTGGTTCTTGCAATCTGCATCAACGATTTCCACAATCAAGATTAAAGTTATAATAAGGAACACGCCAGTTAAAACGTTATGATTCTTTCCAATATACATTTCGTCAAATTTTGCATACATGCGGGAGGGGTATTTTTTCCTGAAACATCTTTATTATTACAATATTGCCCCTAATCCCATCATTCTGGAATGCTCCCAAGGGAAAGAACTCTTGAAGAATTTTGTCAGTTTCAATCGAAGGATCGTTGTCTCAAATCTGACTCTGACATTGCGGATTAGACGATGTTCTCAATAAAACAACATTTATTATAAGTATAGTACATGGTAACAACAACATCGATTAATCAGCATCGCTTTATTGAGAACAACATTGACTAATCAGCATTGTTTTATTGATTTGAGGCACAGTCCTGTGGCTTCTATTGTCTGCCCGCTGCTGTCACGAGAGCATGGGGGCGATACAGTCCGCTGTGCCAGTAATGCTTCAATCATGGCTGCGTCAGCTCGTTCCCGGGCAATGGCACCCCGCCAACCAAGTTCTCGTCAACACAGAAGACACGGGCAACATTTACCGTTGGCGAGCGCATGGCGATTAAGTAATGGGTCGGCACAAATATCTATTCGCCAATTTGGCGAGTAAACCAATTTTTCGTTCGCCACAAAGCTGAATGAATTAAAATTTTTACTCGCCAAGGGCCTTTTTTTGATCGCCAATGGCGACCAACGAGCGTATTTTTCGAGCCCTGTCAGGATGTTATCTATATACCAGACATACACATACCTGTTGAACTGTTGATCATATGCTGTAGCATCCTCTGATATACTACTGTAGGTCAGGATGTTATCTATATACCAGACATACACATACCTGTTGAACTGTTGATCATATGCTGTAGCGTCCCCTGATATACTACTGTAGGTCAGGATGTTATCTATATACCAGACATACACATACCTGTTGATCATATGCTGTAGCGTCCCCTGACATACTACTGTAGGTCAGGATGTTATCTATATACCAGACATACACATACCTGTTGAACTGTTGATCATATGCTGTAGCGTCCCCTGATATACTACTGTAGGTCAGGATGTTATCTATATACCAGACATACACATACCTGTTGATCATATGCTGTAGCGTCCCCTGATATACTACTGTAGGTCAGGATGTTATCTATATACCAGACATACACATACCTGTTGATCATATGCTGTAGCGTCCCCTGACATACTACTGTAGGTCAGGATGTTATCTATATACCAGACATACACATACCTGTTGAACTGTTGATCATATGCTGTAGCGTCCCTGATATACTACTGTAGGTCAGGATGTTATCTATATACCAGACATACACATACCTGTTGAACTGTTGATCATATGCTGTAGCGTCCCCTGATATACTACTGTAGGTCAGGATGTTATCTATATACCAGACATACACATACCTGTTGATCATATGCTGTAGCGTCCCCTGACATACTACTGTAGGTCAGGATGTTATCTATATACCAGACATACACATACCTGTTGAACTGTTGATCATATGCTGTAGCGTCCCCTGATATACTACTGTAGGTCAGGATGTTATCTATATACCAGACATACACATACCTGTTGATCATATGCTGTAGCGTCCCCTGATATACTACTGTAGGTCAGGATGTTATCTATATACCAGACATACACATACCTGTTGATCATATGCTGTAGCGTCCCCTGACATACTACTGTAGGTCAGGATGTTATCTATATACCAGACATACACATACCTGTTGAACTGTTGATCATATGCTGTAGCATCCTCTGATATACTACTGTAGGTCAGGATGTTATCTATATACCAGACATACACATACCTGTTGAACTGTTGATCATATGCTGTAGCGTCCCCTGATATACTACTGTAGGTCAGGATGTTATCTATATACCAGACATACACATACCTGTTGATCATATGCTGTAGCGTCCCCTGACATACTACTGTAGGTCAGGATGTTATCTATATACCAGACATACACATACCTGTTGAACTGTTGATCATATGCTGTAGCGTCCCCCGATATACTACTGTAGGTCAGGATGTTATCTATATACCAGACATACACATACCTGTTGAACTGTTGATCATATGCTGTAGCGTCCCCTGACATACTACTGTAGGTCAGGATGTTATCTATATACCAGACATACACATACCTGTTGAACTGTTGATCATATGCTGTAGCGTCCCCCGATATACTACTGTAGGTCAGGATGTTGTCGGTCCCACATTCTGTCTTCACTGACTTCTGTAAGGCCATGGTTTCCAGACCTTCAAGGTATTTACATTCCCGTTTCTGGGACCCTTCACCATCCTGTCAATTAATAGCAGCTCTGTGTGATTATTTCAACAAAGAGCTTGGGCTGTGAGAGCTAATAGCTGTAAGCCCTTCATTATCTCATCTTATGAAGCCATACCATGACAAAGATCGGGTCTGTTACATGTATAATGAAGACCAGTCATGTTATTTTTAGGAGTGCCAAGTCACATTCATGACCTCTCTGAACATGTCCGGCAGCCCATATTTGATCAAATGGAGAGCCAGATAATGTGTTGTATATTTCATTCCCTGTGACATCCCGTGATGTTTGCTTTACTGAGTGAGGCCCCCATGTTGTTGTCTTTGACATCAAAGAGATTTCCCCACCCTGCGTATTCTCAGCATGTCACAGAATGAGGGGAACCAGTCTAACACATCGTCTATTCATTGGCTGTCCATTTGAACAGACTGTTCAAATTATAGCTGCACCGTGCAAGATTCCATGCAGGGGTGGTACGGAGTGTACAGAACTGCATATATGAAGGATATTTTGAAAAGCAAGAATATGACATGATGAGTTATGTTCACATTTATCGACATTTTTCTCTGTTGCATTCGGAACTCAAGACTGTTGTGTCTGCTAATTTTAATGCAATGCTTCCATGATTCGACCATAGATTGTGATGGAGCTTGGAGAAGTGTGCATGTGAATTTATGGTCTGTTTTCTGATGTTTTATATGTAATCAGTGAATCACCTTGGATCATACAGTATGGCTCGGATGTTTTAGGAACCCAGATCACAAGCATCACAGCTACAAGTTGAAGTTAGCCATCATAAAATCAACAACAGTCACGGGCTCAAAAATGTGCCAGACTCAATTATGTGCTACATGTACCTCCATATTTCATGCGATATTAACTCACATTCCACATGATTCTAATCAATGTTTTAACAGATGCTAGAGCCATAAACTTGATTGTCTCAGGAGTTGTGTCCAGGCTTTGAATTTAAATTGCCTTGGAAGTTGGGCATGGCCAGCTTTTGCCAAGGCCTTAATTGATGGGAAAGTTTTGTACTGAGGTTCTGGTAGAGCATGACTGAATTCTTAGCTCCAAATATACTCTTCTATATAGCTCATAATGAAATCAAGTAATTTTATCTTGGAAATATAGATAAAGGTCAGTCATCTTCAACCATTTTCAGGTCAATTCTAACTTAATTGCATATGGAACATGAATTTGGAGTTCTTAGACTTAACATGTAGAATTTTACCTTTTAAACATAGGTCAAGGTCAGTGATATTCTTTAATGGACTTTAGGTCCAGCGGCGAGCCGTACATGTAAGTGGTATAAATTTGGACAATGTACATATAATCATTCATGGAATATTGTACTAAATAGAATCTGACCTGGATAAAATAGGTCAAGGTCAGTCATCTTCAGTACACCTCTGGAGCATCACCAGATGTACACATAGTATTAATTTGGAAAGCCTAGCTATATTCTTCATGATATATCATAACAGTATACAACCTTGAAAAAAAAGGTCAAGGTCAGCCAACTGGGATAGGATTCTAGTCAATCACCAGTTGCACAAGCTTCAATCCTTCAAAAAATATAGCAAATACAAAAATTTGACCTTGATAAAATAGGTCAAGGTCAGTCATATTCAGTACACCTCTGGACCTTTGTCATACGTATACATAGTATTCATCTGAACAGCCTAGCTATATTTCTTCATGTTAGATCATAATAAACAGTATATGGCCTTGAAAAATAGATCAAGGTCAGTCAACTGGGATAGACTTCTACTCAATCACAAGTTGCTTAAGTAATATCAATTCGGAGACCCTAACTTCAATCCTTAAAAAAATATAGCAAATACTAAAATTTGACTTTGATAAAATAGGTCAAGGTCAGTCATCTTCAGTACACCTCTGGACCTTTGCCAGATATATACATGATATTAATTGGGAAAGCCTAGCTTTATTTCTTCATGTTATATCATAATAAACAGTATTTCAACTTGAAAAAATAGGTCATGGTCAGTTTGAAGACTAGCTTTAATCTTTCAAAAAATATAGCAAATATTAGAAGTTGACCTTGATAAAATAGGTCAAGTTCGGTCATTTTCAATAGGCTTCTGACCCTTCACCAGATGCATACATGGTATGAATTTACAATGCCTGGCTATTATAGGAACTTGATCCCTTTGTCCTCTGGGGTTTGCGGTACTGTGTGACGAGTTGTGTTGGCACGTGATATTCCCAAATGAGGTCCAAGGTCAAGGCTTTTCCATTGTCGCCATATTTGCGAGAAAAATTCAGTCGCTGGAAAAATACCTCCATATTGAAAGGGTGCACTCTCATGTTATCAGACCTGTCACAGTTTGGAATTACGTGATCTGTATGCAGTAGATACTCAACTACTGGTCTTTTGAATTATCAAGGTGAGTGGGCATGCAAATTCTCTATTTTTTTCAATTTGGGCCATTTTTCCGGCTCATATTTTGACGGTGGTAGTTCGATTTGTGTTCACTATGAAAGCCGACGGGACTACCAGGCTTGTCAGTAAACAACAGCATATTAAAGGTGAAATGCAAAGCTTTTAATTTTATCTAAAACTGTACATCTTGTCTTATGTGACATAACTTTTATACGTTTTTGGCGCAAATATATTTTGCAAAATTGTACTAATAACAATATTTAAGTTATCCTGTTATAAATCCGTCTTGAAAACTTGCATCGCTTGTCTCTCTTGGTTTGTATTATGTTATGACGTTATAGCGGTCTCCTTCATTCAAGTTTTATTTAAATGTGACGTCATGCTACGTCGGATGAATGAGCGAGGACCACTATAACGTCAGGACGTTCCAAAAACAACGGGAGGCAAGCGATGACGTTTTTAAAAGTTCTGGCTCTCGTTTTCTTGTGATATAAGTTTTGACTTCTCGTATAACCAAAATAAAACAATAACCCACAGAACTATTACCACACATATTTGTAACAACTATAGAAGTTTTTATGACATAATTAACAGAACATTTGGAAAGCTTTTCAGTTCACCTTTAAAAAAGAAAGCCTGGTGTCACGTTATACTGGACTAGCACCATACCCGGTCCCGGTCACCCTAGCCACAACTGTCCCTATCAATAATGCCTGCGGTTGACATCAACCGCAGGCATTATTGATAGAAAAAGTTGTGGCTACCAGTCACTCGTAAGGTAGGGCCTGCTCTCAGTTCACAGTGAATCACACAGTGGAAATGATTTTCAGTCGACGATAATATTGTTGATATACAGTGGTTTCAATAGAAGCCGTCGCCCGTCGCAGGCGACGGCATCTCGCAAATTTGCGACACCTACTCCAATATTGTCAGTCCTTTTTTAGTGTGTCAATCTCAAATCCAGTGGCCACCAGGTCCCTAATCTAACGGCACACTTCTTGGGCTGTCCGAGTACCGCCTTGTCCGATGAAATTGTCACCATTCGTTCTGCCGAATGAAAATTGTACACCAGATTTTTCAGCTGTTTTCCGCCATCCACGTGGTTCACTTGTTGTTGTTGTTACCGAAATTTACGTATATGAATGAAACACGATAACGATTGGTTGGTACTGCGCCAAAGAATGACGTCTTCGGTCATTTGGCCAATCACTGAGCTTGTACTTCGTGCGCCAGGTTTGTACTTCGTGCGCCATTCAAAATGAAACGTCAAGCTAGTTTGGAGTTTTTTGAGGTAATCCCGAAAAAAACCCAGGTAATTATCAATTCACAGATTCGTCTGGCATGAATAAACTTTCTGAAGGCTACTTTCAAATCATTTTCTTTTATATTCTGTCTACAGAGCGGCATTGAATAAGTGCCAATTTGCGCGAAACGTGTTCGTCATGTAAATGTGAAAGGATTTGTGTGAAAGTGGATCATACATGGATAATATTGCCAATTGACCAAAACTCATTGTTTTGTCTGGTTTTCCTGCCTATTTTGTCGCCACCGACGCAATAAATGCATTTTGTGCACAAAGTATCAACCGCACATAATTTCTTGGATTTTTGCTTGAATGGGTGAAATTTTCTTAAATGAGAAATAAGTTTCAGTGTGCACGGTTTTGTCCTCTTTAGATGAAGAAATTCAAGCACCTGACAAATAAGTCTTTCCACATAAAAAGGAATAGTTTTGGGAACTCTTTGGTTGTTGTTAGCAATATTAAACACCGCTTATTTTTTTTATAAATATGCAGGAATGTTTATTTTTCTGATTTGAGAAAAAATCGTAAATAAGTAAAAAGTGGGTCCCAAGAAATTATTTCTTACGAAATTAAGAAAATGTAAGAATATTTAAGAAAATATCAGAAATAATGTCTTGTGGGGGACCCACTTTCTACTTATTTAACACTTCTCTCAAATAAGAAAAGTAAACATTTCTGCATATTTATAAAAAAAAACAAGCAGGATTTAAAATTGTTAAGATCAGTCAAAACTATTCCTTTTTATGTGAAAAGACTTATTTGTTATAATAGTTCAACTGAGATAGTATGGCTCACAAAATATGAATTGAAATTATATAAATATTATAGATACTTCTATTTATTTTATAATTTCAACAAGAAATTCTATTTTTCTTTGAAGAACTGTTTTAAAATTAGATGTTATTGCAGTTACTGGTACACTGGAGAGTGAAGGTGGCAGTTCACAATTTCTGCTGAAAAGCTCTCTGAGAGCACCATTCCATTGTTCATTTTCAAAAAAAAAATCTGCCGCGAGGGGGGATGGCCCCCCTTCACACTCCCCCCTTTCGGTCGCTACGCTCTCAGTTTCCAAGAAGGGGGCAACTCCTACTTTGGCCATTTCAACTTCTACTCCAATCCTAAATGAAACCACTGATATATATTTTAAAATGCAACCAAATGCTAAGAAAATTTATCCACTATGTGGAGAAATATTCGAGCTACAATGCTTTAAGTTCCGATATAAGTTGGTTGACAGAAAGTGGCACATTTTCGAGACAGTGACAGAACTTCAGGACTTCGTGTTGTTGTTGTTGTGGATTTGTTGTTAATCTGGATACTCACGGTAAAAGCTCGTCTCTTCAAATATTGATTAACAGATGCATGGATGTGTTCATGTCGGGTTCTTTTCATGATAAAGAAGAATATAAAACGGTAACTGTTGCTGATAATACGGACAATAAATTACTGACAAAATTCACAACCGCTTTCACACGCACACCACATTTTACCTCCGATGATAGAGAACATTTGAGTAAGGGAGGTAACTCCGCGTCTTCATTTAGGGTTCTCCCCCTACTGACAGTGATGCACGCTGTCCAGGAGTCGGATTAACCAGATTTAATCGAGAATCTTGTTTCTGTTCTTTACAGGCACACTTAGACGAGGAATGAAGATGTTTTATAATGTATATTTCATTCTTTTCTCAAACATGCTCAGATTGTTTTGTTCAGTTTATTAACAGATTTGTTTTCAAGGAATATTTTTCAACTAATTTGCTGCTGAAATATTGAAAATTAGCTTTGAAGTCAAATTTTTTCTTATATATTCACTTCAGTAGGACTGCCATGATATCAGCAGTGATGGAGGAAAGGTTATCTCACCATGCAGGTCTGTACAATGCATGGAACAATATATCATGTCTCGTTAGTACGGCTCTGCACTATTACAAAGATATATATCAACTTACAGGATACATAGGCTGTGGTCTCTGGAAAATGAACACACATTTTCTTTTCCAAGTTGGAAGGTCATAGGTCAAGGTTAAGAGCACATTTGATTTCCAGCCAGTTGAAAGGTCATATCTGAGTTGATAGGTCATAGGTCAAAGGTCAAGGTTGGAAGAACCTATTAATTTTCATTGTGAGAGAAGACAATGGTCAAGGTTGAATTACACAGTTAATTTTTCTATGTTAAAAGCTTGGAGTTAAAAGTTTTTAGTGTAATTGGAGTGTTGTGCCATATATTTGACAAATTTTGAGTGCACTTCAACTTAGGGAAACTGTTTGATGAACTCGGACAGCAAGGCCAAAGCAGGCCTACAAGTGGCTTACAGTGAAAATATAGAAGGGAATTTGCAAAAATATAGGAATTTTCTGAATAAAATATAGGAAAATATAGGAAATAAAGGAGTGCAAGACAGATCTGTACTACATTGTATGTTCCAAACTCGGTAGTTTTCTGGTGTTTAATCAAATTACTTTCACTGAATGCGGTCATAGTGGTGGTGTTTCAGGTGACCTGTTCTGTTGTTTGATTCAGCAGAGAGATTCAAATGTTTTCATATTTGCCAAGCGAAGCGAGGTGAAAACAATTTTCTGAAATGTATTTCCTCATGTCAGTTTGACTCATTACAGAGCATTGATGAAAGTTTTCATGAGAAAAAGTCAAAATATAGGAAATATGAAGCTGGAGTTAAATATAGGAATGAATAAAAAATATAGGAAATATAGGAGACACTTGAAGGCCTGTCAAAGGTCAGTCAGTACAATATCCTGCTTTTCTATGCCACATTGGTACAAACTGCTGGACAAAGTGCAAATTTTACAGATTCTCAGGTCAAGGTCATCTACATTTTAGTTATATTGCAGTGTGACAGCGGAGTTCTGCACCATGTATAACCACCGTTTCTGTCTGGGCTGCATGGCAAGTTTAAATTGATCACATTACATTTGGGGTCAAGAGTCAAGGTCACAGCAAGTTATCCAATTAACAAGCCTCTCACAATTATATCACTTCCAGACAACTTGGCAGCTCTCATCCCCACGGAGCAATTTAATTATGTTCAAAGTTTGGACAATTAAAACTTGATGCAGAGTATTTTCTGAAATTATCTTATTGCATGTTCTAAAATATAAACTTATTAAATTTTATCATAAAATACTTGCATTATATACAAGAGCCTAAAGGGCCTCAATACATGATGCCAACCTTAAAATATATCGTATTAATTGGTCAACTTGATTAGGCTTCTAATTAATCGCCAGTTGGATATGTTCTGTTGTGTACATTTGAACAGCCGAGTCATTACGGTATCCCTTGGGATATTGCAATAACAGAATGTGACATTGATAAAATTGGTCATCAGTCAAATTAGAACAGCTTCTAGTCAATCACCAGTTGCATATATGTAGTATGAATTTGGAGAGCCCAGATGTAATCCTTCTAAAGTTACGACCAATGCTCAAATTTGACCTAGATAAAATAGCTCAACGTCAGTCATATTCAGTGGGCTTCTGGCCCATCACTGTTGTTGTTGATCCGGATGTTCCTCCTTTCATCTGAAAGCACCCTCTTACAGAAGAATTTAGAAGCTTGCATAACTCCGCCGCTTACTAGGGGTGGTCGAGACAGGGTCTGTAGCAGTCGAGGTCCCGTGCTGTGCATTATTTAAAGTGCAGTGACACCTCCTAAACTGTACATATGGACCAGTCCATTTTTCTGACCAGGCGTGTGCGAGGTTACACATGCGAGAGAATTTATATAGCGGTCTCTAATTGACAGTGGGTACTGTTATAAACTACGGTAATTCCCCTAATAGTTCAATCACAGGAAGTTCGCTTTTCAACTGTGTTATTCGAACACAGAGAAAAAGTAATCTTGCCAATCTTCATTCAAATTGAAGAAAAGTAATATAAATAATGACAAAATGCGACACTTTGTCGTGGGTGCCATCAAGAATATTTCCAGATATGAACCACTTTTGCTGCACTTCCGGTGATCGAATTATTAGGGGAATTACCGTAAACCAGATCTCACCACAATAGGCTTCTACTTTGTCATCACAATTCACATCTTTCAACTGCACTTATAGCATAAACATAACAATTTTCAATCATTTTCTGCTGTTTTCAAGACCCTGACCTTTGACCTTTTGACTCATGGGTGAGGTATAAACCAAAGTTTCCATGACCAATTCACATCTTTCAACTGCACTTATAGCATAAACATAACAATTTTCAATCATTTTCTGCTGTTTTCAAGACCCTGACCTTTAACCTTTTGACTCATGGGGGAGGTATAAACCAAAGTTTCCATGACCAATTCACATCTTTCAACTGCACTTATAGCATAAACATAACAATTTTCAATCATTTTCTGCTGTTTTCGACTAGTGACCCTGACCGTTGACCTTTTAACTTATTTGACTCATGGGTGAGGTATAACCAAAGTTTCCATGACCTAAAACTGGAGACACAGCACGGACAAGCAGAAGTTAACAGACAGACAGAAATTGTGATTGCAAAGTATACGATCTTGTCTATCGATAGGCGCATGTAAGCAATGAAGAAAACTCAGAGAAGAAAGGACAAACAGCTTAGGTAGACATTTATATTCACATATTTATTCCCAGCTGTAGACCACACATAATTAAATGACCATTTCTCATACTATATCATACATTGCTTCTTCAAATAGTGTACACATTGGAAATATCGAGAAAGTCGGCTTAAATTTCATATCTAAGGGTATAGAGACCCATTGTACTGAAAACATGCCACTTAAATACAACCAAAATTAGGCAGTGTAAAAACAATGTGTGTAAATGTACTTGATCCCCACTGACCACATTATGGTACACACAGTTATACTTGAACATGGTGAAAACTCATTAAAATTACTTACTATTAATATGGTGCCAGAAGCAAATGAACTAGAAGTGTGTATTATTAGATTAAACTCCCTATACAGCACTGACACTCGTCAAACAGCCTACAACACTAGACTCTTGCACAGTGCCTACACATACAAGACAAAATGCAAAGGCACCATGAGGCGAAGGGGGGGGGGGGGGGAGATTTGGTTTAACGTCACACTCAAGGTTATTTCACTCAAATGGTGACAGCCAGTTGTGAATGGTGAAGGAAGCCAGAGTACCGCCCGTCAGCAAGTAACTGGCAAACTTTCACACATGGACCAGCGGGGCTCGAACCCATGCCGGTTCAACGGTGTGAGACTAGCGATCACCAGTGAAGAGCCTTAGACCACTTGGCCTCCGAAACATGAGGGGAATCTTGGGTGTGACTAATCACATTTTATAGGCTCAGTATTAAAATTCCAGCATTGGTTCATCTCCCGCAATGCAACACTATTTTTGTTTGAATCTGCACAAATATGACACACACCAATCTTATTGCGCAACAACGGCACATGTTATAAGCAGGGAGGCAAATATAATGCAGACTTCTGGATCATTTAATTCTGATGGTGCTCATTCAGGATATTATGGTAAGGCCACTATTAATCAAATGTTTGTTTCTCGTAACCTTGCTTGTAAAAATACACATACGTATGCTGATTGTGATAATTATTAATTATAGAAATAGACAAACTTCTGAGCTGAACTCCACGTAAACATATTCTGTGTACAGCTCAGAAGTTTGTCTATTTCTATAATCAACGAACCCACGTATGAGTCTAAAACAGTATATCACAATTAATTATTAACTTGCAAACCAATTGTATACAGATATGATGAACATGAGCAAGTTTTACTCATGAAAATGTAAATCCCTCATGGATTTTAATTATTTGTCCTCAAAATATAGATGAGGGCTGGATACGGGAAACGAACCATTAATTATCAGCAGCCTAAATGTTCTATCAATTCAATCACAGGAAGTGCATTTTCTCACTTCTAAACATTAGGGTGAACACAAAAATTATAATGGAAATTTGATCAAAAGATATAGAAAAAGGACTTTATTTATGTAGTCTCCCACTACTAATTAAATCCCCCTATCGAAATTGGACAAAATTCAGTAGGCTGTTCTAATAAATTTGAACACCTTCTAAAATCATTGAAATAACAAAGAAATAATGGAATATTTGCAGGATTTTTAACCATTTTGTCAACTTCCTGTTCTAATAAAATTGATCACCCCCCTAACTTTATAGATATGCAAAATTTCACTTACCAACAATCAAATTTTCAAAGTGACTGATCTAAATATAGGGTGAATGTTATTGGGTATTTGAACTATTACAGCATTTAGTGCAGGCACTAAGAAATTGATAACATTTTAGAGAGAGAGAGATAATAATTTGGCTGTCAAAAAGTTAAATACATGTATGGTCCTGTATGATATACGTCTTCAGTATATTTTGAAGGATGCAAGTGGAGTTTTGGGGATACAGTTGCCAGCATTAGCCTGATACAATAAGCGATTAAATAAACAGAAATAAAGCAGATTGACCAACCCATCAAGTAGACATCTGACACAGTGAACTGGCTGTAACATTACAGCTTTACAGTATCATATTATATACCAGCGATAAAAGCACCAGTTTATCTCAAATTTCAACTGAGTACATTTTACATACCACTCGCCAAATCCATCCGCTTCCGTAAAACCAGTTAGCAACAGACACCATGGTGTGCAATTTAGTTATGTAGTGAATGAACAACAATATGCAGTCTCCTTGATTTTGACTCATGACACGAGTTCAAGTTCGAGGGGAGGGAGGTCTTTAAATTTCTCCACGAATTTGCACCTATCTCAGAAACAGAGATTTCGACGTCCAGAAAGCAGAGATCTGCTATAAAGCAAAGAATTCTTATGCCTGGTGGTAGCACAAAAAACCCAGATATGTGTCGTGTTTAAGTTCCTTAAGCCTTGACATTACCATTCATGAGATATGGTGGTACAAATTCAAACCAATTGATGATAAATCAACTGACCTGGCAGAAACAGGTTAATCAGAACGATTTTCAATAGGCTTATTTCCACAACTACATTTATATCTGAGCCAAGTCTGGTGTTTCTATAGCCAGTCATCCTCGAGATGTTGGTAGCGAGAAAACAGACAAGACGGACATACGTACGTACATGATGACAATACCCCCAAAGCCAATTTTAGTAGAAGCCCATGACCAGATGTGTGTCTGGTACAAGTTCAGTAAGACTAAACCGTATTATTTTCGAGATATTGTGGTAAGAAGCAATTTGTGACCAAGTTTATACAATTAGACCTGGTGACCCAGAAAAATGGATCAATCTCAGTGATGATCAATAAGCTTCTGTTCTCTGGTCATATAAATGTGTGATGTAAGTTTGGTGTTCCTAGGCATAATCATTCTTGAGAAATGGTGATAACAACAAACCGGAAGGAGGACAGACAGACGGACTGACAGACATACATGATGATGACAACACCCCAAGGACAGTTATGGCAGAGGCTGAAAACAGGACCATGTAGATGTAGTACCCACTACATTTAGGTGGGGATCATATTTATTAGAGTGACTGATGCCAATTCGAGGGTAAATAGAGGGGTGGGGGTTTTGATTGACTGTTAGTAGTACGGTGATCGATTAAAATGTCTACCATATGGTCTAGGCCTATTCATCTGGGATCAAGAGCCTTTGGTCATTGTTGTTATCATTCATTGTTTCACGATTCTTAGATGACTGAAGTACCAAAATGTTCCAACCAGTCAATCACGAGAGGAACTGAATATTTTATTTCTAGCTATCATGGAATTCTATGACCATTTGGGTGTCACCTCAGGTTACAAGTACCGGTAACTTACATCATGGGTCTTCATTATGGCATCAATTTTATTCCTAACGTAATTTTGCTGACAATTCAGGCACCTGATTTACATTCAATCACTCCAAAAATTGTCATTCAATTCTGACAACTCATTTAATAAATTAATTACAACCTAAAATAAAAATAGATTATGTTGTTACAACATTTCTTCAGAACTTAAACTTGGTCTAGTGTATCTTTGTGACCATTTATTCCATCAGACAGGAGTACTTTACATTACACAAATTAGTTCTCGGTGTCTCACGCTCGAGAACTTACTGAGTTGACCTGGAATGATTTGATCCACATCTCCGACATGTGCTGTAGTTATCAATTTCATTGCCTTCATGTCTCAGCATCTTGCTTCACATCACTGAATCAGTTTCAAGTACAATTCAGATCTGTCCATATTAATGTGGATATTTTGAAGTAAAAGCAACACATACAAAGCAAGGATCGTTCATATGAAGGATTGTTCACATGAAGGATCATTCACATGAAGTGAGCATCGTTTACATTACGCAAGGATTGTTCACATGAAGCAAAGATCATTCACACAGGATCATTCACACAGATCGTTCACATGAAGCAAAGATCATTCACACAGGATCATTCACATGAAGCAAATTAAGCATTGTTCACACGAGGGATCGTTGGCATGAAGCTAGGGTTGTTCACACGAGGGATCGTTGATATGAAGCTAAGATCGTTCACAGAGGATCGTTGACATGAAGCAAGGATCGTTGACATGAAGCTAGGGTTGTTCACACGAGGGATCATTGACATGAATCTAGGGTTGTTCACACAGATGATCATTGACATGAAGCAAGGATCATTCACACAGAGGATCGTTGACATGAAGCAAGGATCGTTGACATGAAGAAAGGATCGTGGACTTGAAGCAAGGATCATTGACAGGAAGAACGGCCATTCTGGTTGTTCCCACAGCAAGTAATCACATTAAATACTAATACAAACGGGTCTAATATACATGGGGCTGTTGCATTTGAACGGATTTCCACTGACGTAGCTTACCAGAGAATGACTGATAATTTTGAACAGCTATATATGCAAAAGATTGGTCAATGCCAGTTATGCCATGTCACATGATCTGCATGTGACAGAGCCACAGCTCTGCTGTTTCACCATGGTAATCACTGTTTGTGAACATGATAGAATACTGACATCACAGTCCAGATGTAGAATCCTCAACTCTGAAATAATAGTCTTAGTTTAAGTGTGCTCAGCTCATAGCATATCGCAGAAGATGAGTCTTCCAACCTCATTTGTGACTTTCTGTACACATCCACTCGGATTTCACGGCCAGGTTTGGAATAAGCTGGAACACTCAGCATTGGATAGCGCTTCACTTATAGCCACACAAACCGTGGTCACAGATATTCTGTACTTTTTGTCTTTTAACATCACCAATCCACTGTAGTTTCATCATTGTAATTATCTGCCTTGACAGAGCTCCTTACTGATTTGCCAATTGCTCAATACTATACTACAGTTATCTCCCTTGAAGTAGCTCTTCACTGCTTTGCTGATTGCTCCCACTAATAATCTAAAAGGGTCCTCATCACACAAATCCAAAGGCTTTTGTTTTAATAGCCATAAGAAGTTTAGTGCGGAGGATAGTTTTAGTGGAGTAGAGCGGGATGTAAAGACGGGAGATACACGTGTTGGCCGTGGGGAGGTGATCATCATCCGCTGGTCGGATCGTAATACTGGGCATGGGCTGGAATCCCTCTTCACTGGCCGGCAGGGCGGGGCTTGACGTCCAGAAATACACCTGATAATACAACGGAAAATGGAAGTGTTGGAGGTAATCATATATCCCATGTGTCAAATTTTTTGATTACTTTGATGACAATCAACAACCAAATTTGTTAATTCATGGAATTTTCCATAACAAATCATTATTGATGTTGCTGAATTGAACTACCGTGACAGGCATATACTAATTTGGTTATTCAGAATTGTCTCTGGAAACTGATTTAATTCAGTTAGTGACTATTCATATATAAAACAACCAATTTTTTTTATGAGGGGGGTGTGCTATTCCAAACACCCACAACTAGTCTTTTACAAATACAGCGTAACACCTGTTCCCCCAATTCACACACCACTCACTACCCCCAACCCTAAAGGTTTTCCAAAATTATCTATGATATAATTATTTATCTCACCAGGTCCTGCCTCTCATGGTTGTTCATTTTCTCGACAACGGACCAGAACCACCGCTTGAACTGCTGAACTTTCGCACTCTCACCTGAAACAGAACAAATATACACTTGAGGATAGAGTTCCCTGCCATCGTGTTTGAGTCCATCCATCATGCAATTATAACGAAACAATGATCAAATTTGACACAACTGATAACAGCAACAGCAAGGCTATTAGTTGTACATCTGAGACCTGAAGAAAAAGCCTTGGGGTCTGCATGAAGGATCGTGCTGGGGGATCTGTGGGAAGGATAAAACCTTGGGGTCTGCATGAAGGATCGTGCTGGGGGATCTGTGGGAAGGATAAAACCTTGGGGTCTGCATGAAGGATCGTGCTGGGGGATCTGTGGGAAGGATAAAACCTTGGGGTCTGCATGAAGGATCGAGCCTTAGGGGATCTGTAGGAAGGAGAAGACCTTGGGGTCTGCATGAAGGATCGAGCCTAAGGGGATCTGTGGGAAGGATAAAACCTTGGGGTCTGCATGAAGGATCGAGCCTTAGGAGATCTGTAGGAAGGATAAAACCTTGGGGTCTGCATGAAGGATCGAGCCTAAGGGGATCTGTGGGAAGGATAAAACCTTGGGGTCTGCATGAAGGATCGAGCCTTAGGGGATCTGTGGGAAGGATAAAACCTTGGGGTCTGCATGAAGGATCGAGCCTTAGGGGATCTGTAGGAAGGATAAAACCTTGGGGTCTGCATGAAGGATCGAGCCTAAGGGGATCTGTAAGAAGGATAAAACCTTAGGATCTGCATGAAGGATCGAGCCTAAGGGGATCTGTGGGAAGGATAAACCCTTGGGGTCTGCATGAAGGATCCAGCCTTAGGGGATCTGTGGGAAGGATAAAGCCTTGGGGTCTGCATGAAGGATCCAGCCTAAGGGGATCTGTGGGAAGGATAAAGCCTTGGGGTCTGCATGAAGGATCGAGCCCAAGGGGATCTGTGGGAAGAATAAAACCTTGGGATCTGCATGAAGGATCGAGCCTTAGGGGATCTGTGGGAAGGATAAAACCTTGGGGTCTGCATGAAGGATTGAGCCTAAGGGGATCTGTGGGAAGGATAAAACCTTGGGGTCTGCATGAAGGATCCAGCCTTAGGGGATCTGTGGGAAGTCTGCATGAAGGATCGAGCCTTAAGGGGGGGGTCTGCATGAAGGATTGAGCCCAAGGGGATGGAAGGATAAACCTTGGGGTCTGCATGAAGGATCCAGCCTTAGGGAGGAAGGATAAAGCCTTGGGGTCTGCATGAAGGATCGAGCCCAAGGGGATCTGTGGGAAGAATAAAACCTTGGGGTCTGCATGAAGGATCGAGCCGTAGGGGATCTGTGGGAAGGATAAAACCTTGGGGTCTGCATGAAGGATCGAGCCTAAGGGGATCTGTGGGAAAGATAAAACCTTGGGGTCTGCATGAAGGATCCAGCCTTAGGGGATCTGTGGGAAGGATAAAACCTTGGGGTCTGCATGAAGGATCGAGCCTAAGGGGATCTGTGGGAAGGATAAAGCCTTGGGGTCTGCATGAAGGATCGAGCCCAAGGGGATCTGTGGGAAGAATAAAACCTTGGGGTCTGCATGAAGGATCGAGCCTTAGGGGATCTGTGGGAAGGATAAAACCTTGGGGTCTGCATGAGGGATCGAGCCTAAGGGGATCTGTGGGAAGGATAAAACCTTGGGGTCTGCATGAAGGATCCAGCCTTAGGGGATCTGTGGGAAGGATAAAGCCTTGGGGTCTGCATGAAGGATCGAGCCTTAGGGGATCTGTGGGAAGGATAAAACCTTGGGGTCTGCATGAAGGATCGAGCCTAAGGGGATCTGTGGGAAGGATAAAACCTTGGGGTCTGCATGAAGGATCGAGCCGGGGGATCTGTGGGAAGGATAAAACCTTGGGGTCTGCATGAAGGATCGAGCCTAAGGGGATCTGTGGGAAGGATAAAACCTTGGGGTCTGCATGAAGGATCGAGCCAGGGGATCTGTGGGAAGGATAAAACCTTGGGGTCTGCATGAAGGATCGAGCCTAAGGGGATCTGTGGGAAGGATAAAACCTTGGGGTCTGCATGAAGGATCGAGCCGGGGGATCTGTGGGAAGGATAAAACCTTGGGGTTGCAGAAAGGATTGAACCTCTTGTGATATGCACAATATAATCAAGCTGTATGGATATGCATGAAGGATCGATCTGTGGGATCATATCTGCAGGATGGTTTGGGCCTCCGGGATCTGCACAAAAAATTGAGCCTTGGAGGTATGCATAAAAGATTGAGCCTTGGAGGTATGCATAAAAGATTGAGCCTTGGAGGTATGCATAAAAGATTGAGCCTTGGAGGTATGCATACAAGATTGAGCCTTGGAGGTATGCATAAAAGATTGAGCCTTGAAGGTATGCATAAAAGATTGAGCCTTGAAGGTATGCATAAAAGATTGAGCCTTGAAGGTATGCATAAAAAATTGAGCCTTGAAGGTATGCATAAAAGATTGAGCCTTGAAGGTATGCATAAAAGATTGAGCCTTGAAGGTATGCATAAAAAATTGAGCCTTTGGGTCTGTAAGAAGGATCAAACCTCGGGGTATGACTGAAGGATCAAAGCCTGTGTTCTGCAGAAAGGACTGAGCTTTAGGATCTGCATGAGGAATTGAGCTTTGGGGATCTGAATTGAATTATAAAGCCTTGGGATATTCATGAATGATTGAGCCTTTGGAGTCGGCATGAAGGAGAATGCTATGAGGGTATTCCCATTATTGGTGTGTGTATAACAAAAGTACTGGTATGTCGTATAAGAAGTTCCATTGAGATTCTACGTTGGGAAGAGAGGCATCGGTCTCCACCACGGGGGATATTAAAAATAATAGGTATATAACTATATATAATATACATAAGGGGAGTGCAATGAGATGGCGGACACCCCCCGAAATTGCGTATGGACCCTCCATAGCCAGATGAAAAAACACCGACAAACTGCACTTTCTTTCACGCTACATGCTCCAATAAACGAATTTCAGACACCTAAAACGATAAAGACAGTAATGGATCACATCAACTTACCCCAGTTTAATCACAGAAATGGAAAACCTGTCATTTCGATCACACACAATACGACGAAATGCTGCCTACACGCTAGGCTAGGCCCAATACCGGAAGTGAAGCGGGAAATGAAAGCGGTCACAACCTTCACCTGGTTTGACCTCGGACTGGGATTGTCACCTCACTGTCACCAGGCCACTTCGTCAAACTTCGTGGTTGTTCAGTAGCACATAGAATGAATGAGAAGCAGAACGAAGCCCTCCAAATATGTCTCACAGGACACAATCTCCTGCTGACTGGGCAGGCCGGGACCGGAAAAACATATGCTATGAAATGTATAGCGAAAGATTAAAAAACCATTGGCCGGCAGGTCGCTGTGACCTGCACAACTGGCATAGCAGCATGTCAGTATGTTGACCTTGGGGGTACAACAGTCCATAGGTGCGTTTTTTACAGTGACATGTTTGTCGTGTTCATTGGTATCTATGACTTGTCATAAATTGAGATTGAAAAAAAGAGAGAGAAATAAATGAAATAAATGAAATAATTGGGTGTCTTTCGCTATACATTTCATAGCATATGTTTTTCCAGTCCCGGCCTGCCCAGTCAGCAGGAGATTGTGTCCTGTGAGACATATTTGGAGGGCTTCGTTCTGCTTCTCATTCATTCTGTGTCCTACTGAACAACCACGAAGTTTGACGAAGTGGCCTGGTGACAGTGAGGTGACAATCCCAGTCCGAGGTCAAACCAGGTGAAGGTTGTGACCGCTTTCATTTCCCGCTTCACTTCCGGTATTGGGCCTAGCCTAGCGTGTAGGCAGCATTTCGTCGTATTGTGTGTGATCGAAATGACAGGTTTTCCATTTCTGTGATTAAACTGGGGTAAGTTGATGTGACCCATTACTGTCTTTATCGTTTTAGGTGTCTGAAATTCGTTTATTGGAGCATGTAGCGTGAAAGAAAGTGCAGTTTGTCGGTGTTTTTTCATCTGGCTATGGAGGGTCCATACGCAATTTCGGGGGGTGTCCGCCATCTCACTGCACTCCCCTTATGTATATTATATATAGTTATATACCTATTATTTTTAATATCCCCCGTGGTCTCCACCTTAAGTTAGTGAAGAACCCTGTACATTGTACACAGATCATACAACTTTCCTTGACCACTCACCACTTTCATCATTGAATGATGTGTAGCTAATCAAGGTCTGTACATTAATGTCTCCCACACCGTTCAGTAACAGTCGGAGGTCCTCTCCTGTTAGACCCTCCAGGGTATGGGATGGTATCACATCTAGAACACCCATTTGTATATGCTGTGAATACAACCAGATCATGGAGATTGAGTTGAAAACCGTGTAGCAAGTTTTTGGCATAGAAATGAACTCGTATATATAGTTATTGAAGCATGCGGACCATGTTTAGCATTTTTAATACGTTTAAGAGTCTTAACAGCTAATGAATGGATTATGGGATATATTCCAATTTTAAATCATTTGATTGGTCAATTCAAATTTTCAAATGGAAATCTGGCATATTCATTATTAGCTTGTGAAGAAAATTTGAGGATAGAAAGGGTCAATGATACATATGGATAAGCACATATATGGTATGCCCCATATTGGGCGAGTGAAAACCAGGGTTCTCATCAGCAGCAGGTTAGAGACTAAATTGCCTTTCATCTTCTCGACTTACCTTTAAGGCCTTATGGGCCGCCTTAAACATGCGGTACTCGGCGTATCGCCGGACATAGTCGTGAATGTTCTGTGCGTTAACCTCGACAACGGAACCACCTGGGACAAGGTCAGCTTGACCTCCACCCTGAAGGGAAAACAGTAGAAATGAGATGTGTATGGTCACATTTGTGAGGTAAGCTCTGTTCAGGGTTGGAACACCTTGATGGCAGTAGTTCTCGGGTTATTTTGGTGTTTTCGACGACTAGTTATAAGTCTGATAATAACATGTATCATGTCACCCTCATTTATCGTACATCTAATATCACACCAAGTGGACTAGCTGAAGGAATTCCTATATATTTTTTGTTTTATTCCTATATTCATACATTGTCTTTTTGATCTGTCATAGATTCTGTTGTGGTGATCAAAGAATATATGCCTATGATGGGGTTAATCTGACAATCAATGACAGTATAACTTTCTGCTATATCTTCACAATTTAACTGACACTGAACATGAATTCCCATTTGAAAGGTGTTTTCAAGGTCTTTAGCACAATTTTTCATATTTCAAGGTGTTTCAAGGTTTACAAGTTGGTGTATTAACCCTATCAGGGTTTTTTTTACCTCTTCATGATTGAGTTCTATACAGAAGTTCATATCAAGGGCCTGGAACATAATGGCTGCGTCCTTTGTCTGCGAGTCTACAACCAGTTGACGTAGACTCTCATACATAACTGGGTCGAAGAAGGCGAGGTCATGCCACCCGATCTTTCGACCTAAAATGAACTTCATCACGGGTCGGCTCATAAACAGCGGGCACATCTCGTTTTGAAGTAAACACAGACCTATTATTCTGAAATCGATAAAAGAGAACATACTGAAACGCATTGATCAAGAATGAAGAGAACGTACCGACACAAGCACTATTTTTCTCACACATTGGAGTGTTTTTTCATGGGCAGAGATTGAAAAGTAGCCGTTTTACTCGCCAAATGTGACTAGATTTGTATTTTGGCGACCAGAAAAAATGCTACAGGCCGCCATTGGGGACAAGCAAAATAGCATGGTGATGCCTGTTTTTGTAACGACAATAGATTATACGTGTTCAACAGCCCGGTGCTTTCATTGTCAGGGAAGTCCACTCAATCTCCGTGCAGTTGTCTTTTCCCGTTTGTAGTCCTGTTACGATACGCAGTGCACAAAGGTTCGGAAACCGGCGTTTTCTATTCAAGCCGTATGCTGTTCGCCTGGTTTCCGATAATGCCATGTGACTGGGCCTCGTTTTCGATTCTATCGAAGTTGACATTTCCGCCATGTTTAGCTAGATAGAATGGCACGGTCAAAGTTTGTAATCACATTATTCATCCTCGCGTTTGTGATTCCTATAACCATGGCAAAGCAGTGCAATCTTATACAGTTTTTGACCAGCAAACGGCAACTATCCAGCGGTTCAGTGTGTGGTGGCGAAGAAAGTTTGACTGTTAGTCGGGAAGAAACCGATCAACAACAACCAAGTTAAAAATGTTTCGTCACATTTTTCAGCAAAGTCGGTCGGAAAAAAGACTGTGGTTGAAGTACGACGATGGAAAACAACTCCTGTTTTGTGAACTTTGCAAATGTCATGCCGGTAAAAAAAAAAACCCCCATCTAATTTCGTAGATGTCACTTGACGAGTTGTCAAGTGACATCTACAAAATTACTGTCTGTCAGATAATATATTCGAAGACGTTTTCGACGATATTTCGGAGCTAATTTATCCTACAGCATTGAAACTTCTCACAGTATATCAACTAAAAAATACTAATTTTTTCCCCCATATTTCATTAAAATCTGTTGGGAATTGACGAAAATCACCAATACCTAACATGTTATTTTGGGGCTACGATGACGTTGATCTGCCAATGTTATAACATGCAGGCTTGACGTCATGATGTCAAAACTAACCCACAAATCTCCCATCTAATTCTTGTTTTCACGATATGTTGAGAACTACTGGAAGGATTTTCTTGATACTTTGGAATAAAATTGATACTTTTTAGTTTATCTCCTGTGTGAAGTTTCAATATCCTCCAATCAATTGTCTTCGAAATATCGCCGAAAACGTCTTAGATATATTACCTGGGAGAGACAGTAGACGTATTTTTTTTATTAATCCTGTTAATCTGATTAAATTTAATCCTGTTAATCTGATTAAATTTAATCCTATTAAATTTGATTAATTTGTTAATCCTGTAACAGCAGGATTACCTGTAAGTTACAGGTAATTTAAATAAAAGACAACATTGAAACCAGTTGGTGATTTTATTTTTTTAGTGTCTTTCGACTTTATTTCCTCCGATTTACACAGTAAATAATTGGCCCCTAGAAGTATAATTTGGCCCCTAGAAATTTCTGATCTAGGGGCCAATGGCTACTAGGCCTTAATGAGACATTTCAACCCCTGAATGGGATATTACCACTTTTTTTTGACAGTGAGTATGTAGTGAGAATAGGTTTTCTCTGTCTTGTCAGTTTAGATAAATAGACTATTAACGAATAGTGTCAGATTGATGCAGGGAAGTGCTTTATTATAGAGTTATCTCCCCTTGGTAGAGGGCGCTGATTGCCCATAAGCCAATCAGAGTAACTCGCGGGCTTGGTAAAGAAGCCAGAGAAGGACTTGACTTGGGACTGACAGGACGTGATAGACGACTTCTCTCAGGGTTTTAACCGGCAGGTAAGCCTGTCCACTATACTGGCTAAACCTCTGTAGGTGTAAGTACAACAATTGGTGTCAGAAGTTTAATTAACCTGTTCAAATTGGTCCGTTGTAGACAAACTTGATCTGGTTGGCGATTCTGGCGTAGATTTGCCTTTTGCTGTGATTTGTATTTTGAGAAAATTTGCGTGTGAAAATCATATTCCCCCTGACAAATTTGTTGACTGCTACTTCCGATTGGGTCGATATAAGCTGGAAGTTTGTTGCTTTATAGAAGGAGTTTTGTGGAATTTTGAACTTCCAGCGAAATTCTGGGATAATTTTTCCTCGTCAGCATGGACACGTTTTTGGGGAGTTGAACAGCTGTTCAATGGCGGATTTTCTGAATGAAAGTGCGTAGACTTTCATTAGTTGTTAACTAATGATTATACGGCAATAGTTCTCAAGCTCTGTGCAGTATATGGTATGGCTTGGCAATGATTGTTCTGTGAATTGAGCCAAAAACAGTCTGTGTGTTGTGACGAAAATTGGACCTTTGATAGTCTTCTCTTTCGTCAGATCGCTTTTATTTGCCATATTTTGCTTGGCACTGCTTGTTACAATTTATCGCGAGAGAAGCGGGGTTATTTTGAACTACCCCAGTTTACAATTTGGTGTGAGTTCGCGTTCCTTTTGAAAATTTTGCGAGTTTACTGACACGTTGTTGTTGTTCATTTGGAACAACAACAACGACAGTAACTTGAAGGGTAACATTCGGGAATAAAATGGAATAGGATTGTAATTGTTTAGGTTGATTAGACGGCCAGTATAGCGGGCAAACTTGCCTGCTGGTTGCCTTCAATATTGCACCTTAGATTTAGCTAGAGTTTTGTATGTTTTGGGGAATTTTGATACAGAGGTAGTATTTGGTAGGGAAAATTAGGATTAGCAGTTGGGGTAAAGGTTTTGACAGGTGCAATATTTGAATGGTTTATACGTTATTGTTTGTGTTGTCATGTTTTATGTGTACCGGTACTGTCTGTGTGTCCATTCGTGTATTTGTGCAGTGCTCACAAAACTCGGTCGACAACTCGCCAATAGCGACTGAAAAATGACAACTGCCGACTGAATTTTTCAGTCACTCGCCAATGTGTCGATTAAAAAATAGAGTACCTCGCCAAAGTGGAGAGTGAATTTTTGGTTATTGAAGTGTTTAGTCGCCAAAGTATTTTTGTGTTTAGTTTATCAGGCAGCGAAATCCAATCAGGCCTAAAATATACAGGAAATAATGACAGAGAATAATGCCGACGATACAGACATGGGGAAGCTTAGTCTATTTATAGCGACCACGTGGTCTGATGTAATATCCGCGCTCTTGAAACCATGTGCAGGCGTGACACAATAAGATCACGTGCACGCCCTAGAAAAGTTAATCCACGACCCGCTGACTGTTCTCAGCCAATGAAATCATCATAGTAGAATTAACGTAAACAAATTCTATGAAACAAACTTGGCGGGAATTGCAAGTTCAAGGTCAAGACTCCATGGTCCGTCAATGCGATGGTATGCCTGAAGCACGACATGTGCATTTTGACTTTAGTGTCGCTTCTAAAACAATTGTAGTCAAGTAAAACCAGCTCAGTAAATTTAAATGTCGAAAGACACACGTCATGTGGTAAAAGTTTGCAGAGAAGAGTTTGAAACTTTTGTTTCACATGACCGACTTTTCATTCAAGCCATTTCGGATTTGCGAAAGCGACACACAAATAGCAATAAAATTATCTATCACAAATGATCGTTTCATTCGCTCACAATTTCGAGGGTACTCTGCAATTTTTTCCCCCTTTTATTTTTCAAACTAACACTGGATTATCATGTTGTTGGAAAGACTGATTCGTCTGTCATTTTATTACATCAAAAGGTTGTTAGGGATTGGCGAGTGAATAAAACATCAGGTCGCCAATGTGGCGAGTAAATTTTTAGCCTTACTCGCCAAATGGCGACCAACTGGAAAAAAAATTTGTGACCCCTGTTGTGTGTTTTGTTTATAGTGCTGTCTCATCATAATTATATTTTTCATGTGTTCAGTGGTTGGGTTGGTAATGTTGGGGTTGTTGGATTAGATTTTGTGCGTGGGATGAAGTTTTTATGACTGAACGCGGGCGGACTGATTAATCATTTTCTTTTGGTCTGGTGAGTGAGTTTGGGGTACAGGGTCATGTACTGCATGACCTTGTGATGTACGTGGATTCATCAGTCGTGCTGTTGACAAATTGTGGTTATTCTTGCTGTGCCACTGGTATAGTTTTGCACGGTTGTCTTATCGAGACTTGTTCGTGGGAGTCTATAGCACTGTCAATTTCTGTTGACCATTTTTCACTGGTGTGGTCGACTTACAATGTATAGCAATAGTTTGGCTTTGTATTATCGGTCAAACTACATTGACTTTTCCGGTGGTCAGTTTTTGTGAATTTGATTGGGACATTCACTGAAAATCTATGGCCTAAAGGCTAGAGTCCAATTTAGTAATTTGGCTACCTGGCTATTGCCTGGTAGCTATTGCGCGAGGGATTAGCTGGTGCTTACGTTGAATGTGGGGGATTTTCTCTCATTTGATTGAAATTCTTGCTAGCCGTGGCATAGAACATTCAAATTAATGTTTCAATAGATTTGCTAATATATTGGTACCTAGTTTTTTTTGGACTTGGGTCAAAATTTATCCTCATAGCTTGGCTACTAACTTCGTGGCTTTTCGTGAGGTGTTACTTGTAGCTGAATGCTACCTGTGAGTTTACATAGTGAATACATAAATTGCTGGTGTTCATTCTGATTTGGTGAGTTACACTGTACAAATTGAATTGACCTCATATTCTGTGGTGGTCAATATACACTGTAAACCTTGATGGTGTACTCAATGGTGACTTACACTGTGAAAAGGGTGAGTGTCAGTGTTGCTGAAATACACTCAGTATTTTGGGAATAATAAATTTTGAGTTTAAATAAACGGTCAATATTTTGGTGGTGGGATGTTAACAAACTTGTACCATATTTAATCAGATTTTGATCTGGTGGATGTGGTTGATTGTTTGATGTTTATTACAACACAAACTCTGATTGTATTTTGAGATTTGAGTGTTGACATATCAACACTGCACTCAATTTGATTGTGGTCTAGTGGTGTTAAGTGGCACCATCTGATTTTGATTGAGAGTTTAGTGTTTATTCAAACACACATTCTTGGATTTACTTTGAAAAAAAAAAATAATAAAAAATTGAAAATTTTCTTTTGGGTGTTGACATATCGGCGCTACACTCAATTACATGGTGGTCATCTGATTTTGGTTGAGTGATTAGTGTTGATTAACACACACTCTTACATTTAGTTGAAAAAAAAAAAAAAATTAAAACAATTGGTGTTGGCATCAACACTGCCCCTTATTTCGGAAGAGCATTTATTGAATACGCAACCATAAGTTGGTGATTTGGAAATGCCAACTTGGTGAATTTTGATTTTTTGAGGGAAATAGACTTTGATTGTTGATAACTCCGTCTCATTTGGTATTGATGGACACCATTTGATGATTGTTTGGTATTCAACACACATAGCCATTAGGCACAACTGGGCTACTAGCGACAGCAATTATTTTGCATTTTCTTTGGCTTGGTTCTGGCGAAAATTCACAGGGAAGTTGCAACAACGCGTTGACTGCGGTAACGCGTGATGCACTTGTTTTGAAGGGTCTTTTTTATTTTTCCTGATGGGTTTAAGTTGAATAAGCACAATAGAACGTGTTGACTGCGGTAACGCGTGTGCATTCAGCTCCTAATGGACGACGGCTGGATTATGAATGACGGACTAGACGCTTGTAATTTCATTCTTTCATTTGTTTCAGTGAGTTTCTGGAGCGGAAACTCACTGAGTGTGAGTAGTTGACACAACTACTTATTTCTGTTTTATACAGAAAACAGAATTTAGTGTATATCACAGCCATTGCTTTCAAGTTGGTTGACCGGTAAATTTTGAGCTGCGCATTTTATTTTTCCTGCAGCTTGGTTGGAATTTATTGTAGCTAGATTTGTACCATTGGAGGCGAGTCTGGTTGATAGTATTTTGGCAAATCAAGTAAGACAGGTCAATTTATTTCATGGCAGCCATTTTGGAAGTGAATATTGCGGTTTAATGAATATTTTCATTTGCATTTTGTGTAGTACCGCAATTACACCATGACAGAACTGGTACCAGTAGACATATCGACGGCACATATTGAACAAGTCCATTAGAATTCCTTGATGGAGAATTCTCTTATTAGTGGGGTAGATGGCTCCAGTTGTCCCGAGTATGTTTCAGAATTAATTGAAAAACATGTAGGAAAATTGCGAACTGAAATGGAAAATCACATACAAAATTTGAGAGGGGAAAGGGAATCTGTTGTTCAGAGTCTCTCTCAGACCTTGACAGAATGTGTTATCAAAATCGGTCAGCTGGTATCTAACCAGGAGAAGTGTGAAACAGTTGGGGAACAACTTGGAATGATAATGACCATGATGCAAAGCCAGGGGACTAGTCCAATGGTTAGAGGGGTGGGGGCTGATGCTAGTTCAGTGCAGACTGGTGGCGGTGCGGTTAGGCTGTTAACAGGTATTGTTGAGCAGGAGAATTTGTCTGGGGTCAATGTTGTGCAAACGCCGGGGTTGGGGGATGGGGAATGCAATGCTGGTGAGGGTGCCCAGCATGCACCTTATACGCATACAGGGGTTAGAGCATCATCAGAGGGTGGAGCACCCTTCTGTGCCCATCTCTGACCCTTTCGTCCCTTCACATAATAAGGTTGGGGAGGAGCACAAAGGTAGCCATTCCTCTCCATCCATTGATCATTCTGGCATTGCTCCTGGTCAGGAGGACAACGGAGATAAGTTAATAGAGTCAACTGTTTCGCAGCCTATCCGGCAACATAAAGCGAGTTTGAGATCGCGTGAACTTCTCCGTGGTCCTCCAACAGTACGCTGGCGTAGCCGTAGCCCTTTAACATCACGTGGCTGTAGCCCCTCGGCATCACCTTTTACACGTAGTAGCAGCCGTCCACTTCCGAAAACATTAGTTTTTTCCGGCGATGCCAAAGGTTGGTCGCCGTTTAAAATTAAATTTGAATTAGAAGCTCAAGACCGGAAGTGGAGCAAGGCAAAATCTCTAAAGCGTTTGACTGAGTGCATGCATGGCAAGGCCATCGAGTATTACTCTTTCTTACCGAAAGCAGTTTGTAATTCTTTTGATGAGCTGTTTGAAGCCTTAGACAAACGGTATGGCGATCTCGAGCCTCCTCAAGCAATCCGACATCGGTTGCAGGTGGAGGAGCGAGGGGCCGATGACACTTTGGCTGATTTTGCTTATAGGTGTGTTCATTTAACTGTGAAAGGGTATCCGGGGGCTCCACGTGAGTTAGTCGAATCGATAGCTGTGGAGCAATTTTTCAAAGGTTGTCATGAACCATAGGCTGTAGTTTTGTTTGCTATGGAGAAAGCCCCCAAAACTATTCAGGAGGCGTTGACATGTGTGAACACCTCCCTGTATAATCACCAAGTCGTGAATGTAGCAGGGGTCCGTCTAGTTTCCACGGAACTTAAGTCTGTGGGAGGGGATATTTTACGGGAGGGTCGGGGTGAGTCTCCATTGAGACTTGTTAATTCTCCCGAGCTACCGGTAGCCAGTGAAGCCCCTATTGACAGAGTTACCTGTTATTCGTGTGGGAAAAATGGGCATAAGAGCTTCCGATGTCCCCAAGTACGATGCCATCTTTGTCGCCAATTAGGGCACATAAGAAGAAGTTGCCCCGTTCGCACTAATGACTAAATGTTCATGGGTTGGTTACCACGGGAGGACCTGCCTCGTCAGGTGGTGCCGGGTTGACTGCTGCCGTTAGAGGCGTTACCGTGTCTGGGGCTCGGAAGGGGGCAATGGTAGTTCCGGTCAGGGTCGGGTCAGTTCCAGTGAGAGCTATAGTGGATACTGCTCCTCAGGTTACAGTCATGAGTCCGGAAAAGTTAGGGCTTACAGGGCGGTCATCTACTCCCATTAAGCTAACTGGTGCATTTCAGGGTACGGTCAGTATGGGAATGTTGGTTCGACAGGTTCCCCTTTCTGTTGCAGGGTTTAATTGCTTTGGAGACATGATTGTAGCTCCGGTGGTTCAGGATTTGTTACTGGGTTCAGACTTCCTGTCTGCTTACGACTGTGTTGTTGATTTTAGGAAGAAGGCCCTGGTCATTGTGGAACATGGGGGTTCTTGCAGTGAAATGCTAATGCCTGCTGACCGGTTTGGACAGTGCCTTAGTTTAGTTCTGTTTTAGCATTGGTAATGTTAGGGGGCAATGCAGATTGACAGTGGGCATTGGCATGTGGTGCCATCTAGCACACTGTTTTGAGTTGATTTTGATGTTGGTGATGTCTTTGTATTTTGATGTAGGTGATGTGGCATTTTGGTTTGATGTTGTGTAGGTTGGTTTTTGGGGGAAAGATAAAAAAAAATGATAAAATGTCTGACAAGAAATCTGTGATATGTGTGGATGTTGAATAATGATGTGGTGTGTTGGATAATGGTGTGTTGGTGGATTTGTGATGTGTGGGCCTATATTTTAGAATGATTATTTTTGGTAGATTGAGTGTTCAGTAGAGTGTGGTGTGTGTACCTATTTTAGAACAGTTGGTGTGTTGGGAGAACATGTGATGTGTGTTGGAAAAATGTGCAGTGTGTGTTGCGTGGTGGTGTGATGGAGATATGTTCAACTTTTTAGGGGCTTAGGAGAAAGGCTTGAGTGAAAGTGGAGTGAATGGGGTTGTGGAATGGTGGGTTGGGTTAAATTTTATCTGTGGGTTCAGCCCTCACGGTTGGCACATCATTCGGCAATCGTTAAATGGTGTTAAATGTAAGTTAATTGGATGCTACATGAGTTTTTGCCGAGGAGAGTGCGAATTGTGAGGGATGATTTAACAAGGGGAGAGAATGACGGGGCAATCTATGTTGGAGACACAGGGCCAGAGGAGTTTGTGGTCACAACTCTGCTTGTGTCTTCTCTATGGAAGCCCCAGTGAGATATGTGCCGGTGTTTGTCATCCCAGTTTAAATTTAATGAATCGGGGTCTAAAATAAAAGTCAGACATCGGACAAGCCTTGACCTTGTTTGGCAAAGTGCTCGCTGTGAAGCACTATGTCTGATCAAATTCGGGGATCATTTTGGATATGTTTATTCAGACCCTGGCTAATTGATCATTGGCAATGCGGTAACATTAGCAACGCAGTGCACTACTGTTCAATGAATTCCGATATTCCTTCTGATCCTGCAGCTTCATCCACATGTTGAGTTCACGTGTTAGCGGCACCTTGTGTACTGGTGTTTCACATGCGTTGATTCTTCATGTGTGTGTCTCTGTTGATGAATACAGAGGATACTGGTTTCCTGAAGCCTTGAGCTATATGAGTAGTCCCACAATGTATGGAGGACTGACAGGCAGTTACTGTTTTAGTCAGACTATGTTCGTTAGCCAGTCAATCAACTAATGAGAGACTGAGTGTCTTGCAGTTATTGCCTAAGTCAGACTATTCTTGATGGGATATCTGATATAGCCAGTCCCTCAATTTAGGAGAGTCTGGCAGTTACTTCTTGATCAGCCTGTTTCTTGACAGGCTGTATATTGTAGCCAGTCTTTCAATTTATCAGGGACTGATAGGTTTTCAAACAGTCTGACAGTCCAAAAGTTATTGTCGCTATTGTCATTAGTCAGTCCCTCAATGTAGGAGAGTCTGGCAATTATTTCATTAGTCGGTCTGTTTCTTGACAGGCTGTATAGTGTAGCCAGTCTCTCAGTTTAAGAGGGGCTGACAGATTATAAATTGTCAGGTGCATTTTGTCAAACTTATTCTCGGATTGTCTGATATAGCCAGTCCCTCAATTTAGGAATGTCTGGCAAGTATTTCCTTAGTCAGTCTGTTTCTTGACAGGCTGTATAGGATAGCCAGTCTCTCAATTTAAGAGGGGCTGACAGATTATAAATTGAGTGAGCCCTTAATTTATGAGGGGAAGGGGAGGTTGGGGGGAAAGGTAGATTCCAGAGTGAGCCGGACTGGTACCAAAAGTGGGCCAGTTCGCTCCAGCTCCTTTGGATCTCCTTGGGGAAATTAGAGGTCTGCTGAAAAATCGACCTGAGGGTTGGGGTTAGAGATCAGCTTCTATGATCTGGGGTTGGGTATTTTATTGTCGGACTAATTTTACGTAGATTGTTATTAGGTTATGTCCGGTTTTTAGCCCAGTTCAAAGTAGAGAAAGTTTTAGGTACAGTTCCGTACTTTTATGGTATGTTTTTTATCATTGGGAATACTTTGCTGGATTTTCAGACTCTTGTCAGTCGCTGGTATGCCCTTCCCCAAAAAGAAAAGGGAGAAGGGTGTAGTGAGAATAGGTTTTCTCACTGTCTTGTCAGTTTAGATAAATAGACTATTAACGAATAGTGTCAGATTGATGCAGGGAAGTTATCTCCCCTTGGTAGAGGGCGCTGATTGCCCATTAGCCAATCAGAGTAACTCGCGGGCTTGGTAAAGAAGCCAGAGAAGGACTTGACTTGGGACTGACAGGACGTGATAGACGACTTCTCTCAGGGTTTTAACCGGCAGGTAAGCCTGTCCACTATACTGGCTAAACCTCTGTAGGTGTAATTACAACAAGTATTTTAACACAAATATTATCACACTATTTTTTTCACAGACCGCAAGCATATTTCACAAAGAGAGAGACTTTTGTCTCCAACTTACACTATTGCAAGCCTGAAAATAGGCACAGAACATTTGCATGAGAATTGCCATGGTTCAACTTTACATGTCCTCATAATGAAGAATATCTATTGTTTTTTTTTTAAATTGTTTTTTTGGGGGGTGTGGGGGAGTTAATGAAAATGTGACATGTCAGGTGTTTACTTTCACTTTGAGGCTCACTGTTAATCCAGTGATAATACTGAACTTACCTTCCTACATTCCTAAAAGCGTTCAATCTCTCGGGAGTATTTTTCCCAGGCTGTGGGAAGTAAAATCCCCGTTTTCCAGGCTGCCAGAATAGAGGGGTATTGTCTTCTAAGTCATCATCCTCCTCGACGTCACTACGACGATCCGATGACCCCGCCTTCTTGGTTTTGTCAGCAGATAAGTTGAATATGTCTAGATCCAGGAGGGCATCTGCACTCATCTCTCTACAATGGGTGTCAGGTGAGAAAAATGAATTTATTTTGTGATAATTCATTTCAACATTTACAGCTTCAATATTTGCCGAGTTTCATGCCTGCAAGTGGCCCACAGTGAAAATATAAGAGGAAATTTGTCAAAATATAGCAGAAATATAGGAATTTTCTTAATAAAATATAGGAATGTAAGGAATGTAAGACAGGTCACTACTACATTGTATGTCCCAAACTTGTTAGTTTCTGGTGTTTAATCGAATTATTTCCACTGAATGCAGTTATAGTGCTGGTGATTAAGAAGACCCGTCATGCTGGTTAGTTCAAGAAAGAGAGATTTAATGTTTTAATACCTGAAATGTATTTCTTCATGCCAATTTGATGCATTTCAGAGCATTGATGAAAGTTTTCATGAGAACAAGTCAAAATATAGGAAATATAGGAGGTTTTGAGTAAAATATAGGAAAATTTAGGAATGACTCAAAAATACAGGAAAATATACGAAATATAGGAGGTACTTGAAGGCCTGGAGTTTCAACATTTGCTGAGATGCTTTTTTCTATTCACAGTTCGCGATTGTCTGTTCTACGAACTGATAAATATAACTGGTCTCTAAGTTGTATCAGTTTTCCTCATCGAAAGGCAACAGTGAACACTTTTGACCAAGTTTATATTTTATAATATTCTGGATTTCCAATGAGCTGCACTCTTATGAAAGATGAAATAGCTATTACTCTTGTTCTCATCCTATTTCTTCAACTGGATTGCAATATGAGAATGTGAAGATGCAAGGCGAGAGCCAGAATACCACAACTCCCACTCCCTTACATTCTCAACAGTAATTGCTACTTCGTCTTTCATAAGGGTGCTACAAGTTTTTTTGAAATCCTGGCCTGATTGGTATAGGGAAAGATTTGTAAGTGGCTGCTTCCATGTTCCATATATTGTACTAATGTTCAGAAAAACTAAGGCTCGTGGTCTTTTTTTGTACTTTCCGTTTCCTGGGCATTTACTCTTGAAAATCTAGTGAAAAACTCACCGGCCATGCGACATTATGACCTCCACAGCTTCATCCACTCTCTGACGAAGGGAATCTTCCGAGGCCAATAGTAAGAGTAACTGTGCAGGAGACAGCTCTAACAACATCCCTGTAATCTTGGCCGCCAATGACTGGACAAACACAAAAGGTGTGATCATATATTAGTACACAGAATGTCATTCAGGATTACCATCAATCACTATGTATTCCCTTGGGACAAATTTTCCACAAAAGAAGAAGAGAGAGAGAGAGAGAGAATTAAGATTTAACGTCGCGTTCAGCAATATTTCAGCTATATAGCGACGATCAAACAAAATTCTAAGTATTCAAGTTAATAACTCAGTAACCCAACACATTAAATTGAATTTTCATGTGTTACATATCATTCTAGCCAGCTGAAAAAGTTTTTTTCTTTCCTCAAGACCAAAAATATGATAAATTGTCTAATAATTCAATCACCCTATCAAAATTCAATCACCCCATATTTGAGGACGATATTAAATTAGTCATTCTAATATATTTTATCACCCTCTAAAATCATTAAAATGACAAAGAATCTTGGATTATCTCCACGATTATGGACCATTTTGTCAACTTCTTGTTTTGATAAATTTGATCACCCCTGATTATTAGGGTAAGAAATTTCACTTCCTGTGATCGAATTATTAGGGTGAGAAATTTCACTTCCTGTGATCGAATTATTAGGGTGAGAAATTTCACTTCCTGTGATCCAATTATTAGAAGATTTATCATATTCGCTATTTTTCAAAATTTCAAATTTTAAATACGAATCATGTAAATTGGATCAGAAATTAACTCACTGGTTGAAGAGCTCGCACTTTAGGGTACAACCTCTCCCCAAGCTGTCTGCGGTATGTGGAAAGTAGTTCGTAGTTTTCGCCAGTAGACGGCTCTGCTGATCCACTGCTTCCACCAGCTGTCCCGGCGTCCGAGGGCATGTAGAATGGTGGAGCGTCGTAAGAGAGCGAACGGCGTCCTTCTCGTTCCCGACTCCGCTGATGTAACAACTGTGACCTTTGACGCTCTCGTTCCCTTTCTCGTGACCTTAACCTCTGGATCAAATCTATTGATGAAAATATTATTATGATTCAAGGCTGATTTTTTGTTGCAGGACAATAAACAGAATGGTTTGTGGCACCCTGTCTGTCTGTTACATTTTTCAATTCTAAAGGGTCTGATAGTCCTGAAAAAGAGTTCTTTGAGGTGACCTCAATCAACCGAAAATGCAATGGTTCACTGGATTTTCGTAAAAATTTCAATGCAGTTTTTTAAACCTGACTGGCGTATTTTCAAAAGAAATCCCGGATTTTCATTGGTTTGTGGACATAACTGGAACAACATCCGGCCATTTACTGAGTTACTGAAGAAGTACATTCTCCTTTGGGGAGGAGCAGCAAGAATGACATATAACAATGTTAAGGTACCTTAGATGCTAAATTTCTTCATCAAAAACTTGTTTTCCCTGACATTCATCCGTTAATGTCAGGCCATTTTGAAACTTCACATTGTGGCAGATGAAATGGATGGGAGATTAAACAGGCTGGATGGAAGATTATATAGGCTAGACGGAGTTCAAATGAGCTGGATGGGAGATTAAATAGGTTGGATGGGAGATCAAATAGGCTGGACGGAAGATTACATGGGGTGAACAGGAGATTAAATAGGCTGGATGGGAGATTAAATAGGCTGGATGGGAGATTAAATGGACTAGATAGGAGAATAAATAGGTTGGACGGGAGCTTAAATAGGCTGGACGGAAGATTAAGCAGGCTGGACAAGAGATTAAATAGGCTGGACAGCAGTTGAAGTATGCTGGACAGGAGATTAAATAGGCTGAATGGGAGATTACCTGGGCTGGAAAGGAGATTAAATTGGTTGACGGGAGATTACATTATGCGGGATGGGGATTAACTAGGCCAGACAGGAGATTTAATAGGCTGAAGATTCACTTGAATGATCTTTTCAATAGATAGACAAACAGAGTATTGAAGTTGTTGAAGCAGAGCCTGGATAAAGCTGCGAGTACTCACTGTACTGAAGACTTTTCCCACCCACCATGACACCTTCCAGGGATGGCAGCTTGTCCTGAGAGAGTACCGACTACAATACAAATACAATAGCATCTTGATATATGTGAATTGTCACAGACAGCCCTGCGTCACAGCTGGCTTTTACGACCGTAACGGTGGTACGGCTCCCATAAGATTAACATTAGGAAATACAGACAAATTGCCATAAATAAAAAAATATGTATTCCCGGTGCCCAATTTTCAGATATTTTTGAAGGATGCGTAGTTCACAAAGCACAATGGCGTTTCAGAAATTTCTGACTTACAGAAATCAATTGATGAAGAAAAATGGGCGCCAGACAATGTTGTAGCATTGGAATTTGTACCCCAGATGCACAGGGTCATCATCGACAGCAGATGGAACAGCTATCTATTGTTTCCCACTCTCACTTAGCGAGAGTTGTGTGAGAGAATGGGGCAAATACAGTCATCAACAGAAAAAACTGTGCCTATCTGTGTCAGTGGACAGGTAATGAGCACTTTGACCTGTGCCAATCTGTGTCAGTGGACAGGTAATGAGCACTTTGACCTGTGCCTATCTGTGTCAGTGGACAGGTAATGAGCACTTTGACCTGTGCCAATCTGTGTCAGTGGACAGGTAATGAGCACTTTGACCTGTGCCAATCTGTGTCAGTGGACAGGTAATGAGCACTTTGACCTGTGCCAATCTGTGTCAGTGGACAGGTAATGAGCACTTTGACCTGTGCCTATCTGTGTCAGTGGACAGGTAATGAGCACTTTGACCTGTGCCAATCTGTGTCAGTGGACAGGTAATGAGCACTTTGACCTGTGCCAATCTGTGTCAGTGGACAGGTAATGAGCACTTTGACCTGTGCCTATCTGTGTCAGTGGACAGGTAATGAGCACTTTGACCTGTGCCTATCTGTGTCAGTGGACAGGTAATGAGCACTTTGACCTGTGCCAATCTGTGTCAGTGGACAGGTAATGAGCACTTTGACCTGTGCCAATCTGTGTCAGTGGACAGGTAATGAGCACTTTGACCTATGCCAATCTGTGTCAGTGGACAGGTAATGAGCACTTTGACCTGTGCCAATCTGTGTCAGTGGACAGGTAATGAGCACTTTGACCTGTGCCAATCTGTGTCAGTGGACAGGTAATGAGCACTTTGACCTGTGCCTATCTGTGTCAGTGGACACGTATTACATATCAAGACGAGTCCATACCTGTGCAATGGCTGTGTAGAAACTCCTGGCCACTCCACTTCCCTCGCCCGGTTCATCTTTGAAGGCGACCTTGACCCTGTGTACTGCCAGAGGTGGACCCGTCGTATTGGTTCGTCGGTTGTACTGGGTGTTCAGCTGTTTGAACGTTTGAGTCATCAATGAGCTCCGATCTCGTTCAACCTGAGAACGACGATAACCACAGGGCATTACAGCAAACATACATGATATATTCAAAATGTGGCAATCATATGCTCTGCCTGGTACAAGAAATTCATTATTAATTCCCCATTTCTGGGTGGATATTTCTCCATTCATCAACCATTATTTTTCAATATTTTGAACCAATATATTCTCCTTCAAGTTCTCCATCACAGTTGATCTCTTCACTATAACAATGAGATGATGGTACACTCATGCATATTTGAGAGAATGTGTAACTTGAATGGAGAAAACGTTTGAGGTTACAGTGAATATTTTGGCACCCTGGGTCTTGATGCTGCAAATAAATATGTTCTCAGGCAAACCGGCCCTTTCCCCAATGGAAATCACACAACTTTCTGCTCGGTTAACCAAACCATGTTCAGACACTGAGGAACAACTAACAGAACAGTACTCACCTCTAAAGTAAGATCTCGCTGTTGTGAGTTTCGTATTTTCTCCATTTCTCGTCGAAATTTGCTTTCCTTGACGGGAAACCCTCCGAGTTCACTAATAATCGAACCCGGCTCTGACCCGACGTCGTCACAGAATATTCGCCCAAATAGGTCTAATGTGAGGCGCCACCTACCCAGGAGGAGGTCATGTGATACATCAGACACAAAGCCCCTGAAATGAAGATTTTCATTATATCACATGTTTCCTGCCAAGATCAAGATCTGAGTAATTAATGTAGACTATCATTATCCTACTAATTCAAGGTCCTGCTCATGATGGCTGGTAACCTGCGACTGAAACAAAATACCCTGCACTCAGGATAATCTGTGTTCTCTAAAGTCACCAGCAGCTGACAGAACTCATGTTATCAGATCCAACAGCTACTCAGTACAATTTAGAAGGGGTGAGGGGGTTAGAAAATTCATCATTCAGAAGAAAATCCAAGATGCTGGTGTAGAGGCTAACATAAAGCATCACTGTGCCGAAGACTTTGGAGGGCGTATAAAAATACGGGGCTTTGTCATATATATATATATATATATATATATATATTTATCACGGATGCCTTTTTCAATCTGTTATACTGATAGTGATGAGACAATACAATACTATGACAGGGTAAAGGTCAGCCCACCAAGTGGATCACTCACAACGGACCAAATAATTAGGAACGTACCTTGATGCCATGCCAGACTGGGTCGTTTCCACAACAACAGTTGTTGAAACATTTTCATTGGCTCCCACCAAATCTACCTGGCCATCATTTGCCTGGAGAAGGCCCTCATTAGAACTGGGGTAGGCAGAAAAAGAAAGTAGGGGTTGAACGGACAGAGCTGTGGGGAATCATCTAATAGCTGTTACAGGAAATGAACTTTCCCACAATAAAATCAGGGGATGATCAAATGTATTAGAGAGCAAGTTGATAAAATGGTCCGAAATCCTGCAGATAATCCATTATTTTTTCCTTATTTTAATAATTTTGAAGGGTGATCAAATTTATTAGAAAAACACAAACTAGGGGAGATTGAATTTTCTTAGGGGGATTGAATTATTGGCCTATTCGTCATGTAAGGAAAACACAATAGGTGACTGCATGTTGGGAACCATAAAACCTGGAAGAGCTACCTGACCAGCTGTATTGCACACGGTGTTCCCGGTTTGAAGATCCTTAGATGACGAATTTCCTGAATTATTAGAGGTAAGCTGCATTTTTCTTGAGAGAATAAGGAGTACATTAAGACCATCAGAAAAACGCATCTTTTCTGCGAATTTCGTATCCATAAGGCCTTTTATTTTTTATTTGTTGGTTCGCAGATTTGAGTGATGAAAAAACAAGGTCGACAGGAGAGAAAAAAAAGAGAAAAAAAACGCACGCAAAATTACACTAATAGTGTAATAACTTCAAAACAGCCGAGTACAGTTGTAACACTATGAGTGTACATGTACAATATCATGTAGAAGCCACAGAAAAACATGAGATTGATCTAATCAAAACCTCTCGGCTTTCCCCAAATGATTGAGACCCATGTGTAGTGTGGATTGGGGAAGAGATAGTTCTATCCAACAAATAAAAAACGAAAGGCCTAATTCCATATAAAATCTGACTAATCAAATTTAAGTAAAATCTAATTTACTTTGCAGTTTCAATCTCCTTCTGATATGAATAAGACAATGTATCCCATGTTACCTGCTAGGTAGCACTTGTGCTGGCTGGTCAGATGAGCTAGGTGTTGGTTCAGCAGGAGTTGTCTGCTCTTGGGGCTGTACTTCACTAGTAGGTGGCACTGTTGTACTTTCTCTTGGCTGAGGGGCCTGGGTCGGTGCAGCAACTTGTGCTGATTCAGAAGTAGTCTCTGTCACAGTGCTTACACTGACTGGGGTGGAACTGCTGGTGCTGGCATGAACGATAACACTTGGCTGAGAAATACTGGTCGTGTCTGTCTGCTCTTCTTCAAAAGACTTTGGCGCTGTACCAACTGACCCAGTTGAGGACTCTCCTTCCTCCATGGGTGTTGGCGCTACTGACAGAGTGGTGCTTTGTGTGGAGTTTCCAGACGGTCTAACGATGACACTTGTTTCCATCTGGCTCTCACCAGTCGATGTCACAGATGGAGCAGGGGGAATAACCGTGCTGCTACTTTTGCTAGTGCTTTTCTGCGATATCGTTTCATGGGGATTTCGTCCTGCCAAGGCGAGACACATAGGTATTTTCTCCGGAGCAGGAGTAGCGCTGCAGGACGGCACCTCCTCCGACCTTCCAGCTGAGAACGTCTGACGTGGCATCCCAAACAAATCCTCCCGCCGAGAGCTGGGCTGAAGCAGGTGAGGCAGATCTGCTAAAGGTAAAGCTTCTACGAGCGGTGTTGCAAATGGGTCCGGCGGTGGGCAGCCCAAAAATGTTGTGGAGTCGGACCTTTGGAAAAATTGATGTTTCCGACCGGCTTTACTTGGGACATCCGACTCGCCGTCCATGCTGTCTGTTTCCATGGAGATGCTGTTGTTGACTGGGTCATCCTCATGTTCCTCGTTGTCGTTCTCGTCATGGTCCTGCCATGAGTTCATAGACAGTCCATCCCTGAGAGCCTCGGAGTCAGTGTTATCGGGCCCACTCCTCAGGTAGTAAATGAGGGCATCGAAGACATATGCTACGTGACGCAGTGCCGTGATGTCCAGAACAGGGAGACTGTCTGAGTGTTCCGAGTTGTGGGAGCGCATCAGGGAGAGGGCGTAGTTCAGGAAGTCTCTCCTAGCAGAATTACCATCTGTACTGACTAAATACAACAAACATGGTCATCATTAACAACCACTTGAAACAATACATTTGTCCGTCCTTGTTCTGGTAAGTTATTCACTGCCTAAAACATTGTCACATCAAAAAAGTCAAACCAGTGTGAATGATATGCAAATATGTTATTTTGAAAAAAATCAATATCTCTTAACTTATTCACAATAGAGATGTGAAAGTTGAAGTGTGTGCTGTTCAGAGTCTACTGGTGGAATGTATGGCTGCTTGTTAACAATATTTGGATGAAAAATTAGTTTTATTTTTCTGTCAACATTTTTAATTTTGAGAAATCAAACTTCAAACCTGACATACCTCCAAATAGCTTTTGGAATAAGAAATATGAGGTTTTTGTGTTTAGTTAGCAATTATCGTTGAAGTTTTTCCTTTCTGGCAATAATATTGATCATTTAACAGAACATCATAATACATAAATTTCCAGAGTTTATAAAACTTTTCTGAACTGAAGGTTGCAAATATACATTAATTATTCAAGAGGTTATTTAAAGATTCAAATTTCTAAAATTGACATCTGGTGCAAAGTTCACCAAAAATTTTTTTCTGTTGTCCACACTAGTTAGGCCTTAAAAGAAGAACCTGTAATAGAGCCTGACAGTGAGTTACAGATGTGAGGATCATTGGGTAATATCTTGTTAATGATTTCGATGAAATAAATCAAATACAAACACATATGACGAGATTAGAAAATTTAACATGTATTGTGTGTGTTCTTTGAAAGTTGTCACATGCAGCTAAATTACGGTACTCCAACTTCAATCTGATTAAAACTCAGACTTAATAACCGCTCCTCTATCGGACATGTCGCTAATTAAGATCTGGGACAGACTGTATCTTAAAGTTTTTGTTTTTGTTTTTTTGTATCTTAAATCTGTCGCGCATGTCAGACTGGCGACCAATCACAATCACTTCAACGGGCGAATAGGTGCCTATCCGATCATTTCTGCAGTGAACTAGGTGCAGAAAAACCCAACCCAGGCAGTTGACGAAGTTCCTGCTCTCCATGAGCAATCAGCGAAGATCATTATTTGCTCGGATAGGCACCTATTTTCCCGTTGAAGTTGGACTGTGATTGGTCGCCAGTCTGACATGCATGACAGATTTAAGATACAGACTGTCCCAGATCTTAATTAGCGACATAGAGGAGCGGTTATTAAGTCTGAGTTTTAATCAGATTGCTCCAACTTCTGCATCTTTTCTAATTTTCTCTATTGCCCAAGAAATCAATGAATTTCAAGATTCTTCTGTGATAATGGCATCTTTCAAGGACTTTCAGTGACTTTCACATCAACTCCAACTGAGAAGTTTTGACTGACAAGTCGTGCCCAAAAACACAAATGAAGAATTTTTTTTTTTTTTTTCATTGAAGAATTTGACATAATTTTGGAAATACTGAAGTGACAAACTAACCTTGTGGTCTCGTCTTGGAAACTGCAGTATCTGAAAGACATGGATTATGTCATAAATACACACACAGAGCAATTCAATATCCCTGACTGAGATCCAGAGGGGAATAATAATACATTTTTCAACTTTACAGAAATGGGTGTGAAAGTCACAAAGTCCTCCAAACTTGCCATGATCACTCATGCACAATACTTATTTTTTTATTTAGTCAGACGGCTGTAAATTGAAAATTTTATTAGATGAGAAGTAAATTAACTAGAAGAGTGTATTGTTAGATTAGACTAGCTAGACAGCACTGGCAGTCATCAAACAGCCTACAACACTCGACTCTTACACACAAAGGACAAAATAAGCACCATGCAAGTGGATCATGACTGAGTAATTATGTACATTTCATAGGATGACAAGGTTGAGTATTCGAATTCCAGCATCAGCTCATCTCTTGTCATGCCTGTGTTTGGTCTTGAATCTGTGTGAAAGGGGGGTGGGGGGATTTGGTTTAATGTCACACTCATGGTTATTCCACTCATAAGGGGACAGCAATTTTGGTTGGTGGAGACAACCGGAGTAACTAGAGAGAACCACCGCCTGTCGGCATTAAACTGGCAAACTTTCATGCATGCTCCAGCGGGGCTCGAACCCGTTTGAATCTGTGTGAGCATGACACATATCAATCTTACTGGGCAACTACATCACCTCATATATCATAAGCAGGCAGGTGGTGGCCAATGCATGCTAGTCTAATGTAACGATGCCGACTTATAGATCATTTGTTTCTGGTTAGATTTGTGTACATATGTGTAAAATGAGTGATTACTTTGGTTGGCATTTAGACAAGACTTGGATATACTGTATTCTTCTTTATATTCAGCATGTTGAAGATGCATATTGAAATGACATGGTCAGAATTCTAGATTGGCCTGGGAGTTTAATATTAGCACAATGATACTACCAAGGACAAGAGATGATATGATTAACTCTATACTAACTCAATCACTCTATCCACATTCATTCACCCTCATATCTTGGACTGCAATTCTGATCAACCTGCTCACTCAATGTGATCACCACCTCTAATCTAGCAGAAACTGAATAGGTACATGGTGTAATGTTAAACTTGGTACTTTTGTACCACTTCCTCCTTCAGGAAATCAGGCTAGAAAACTCTACTTCCTGTGACTGAAGGCTGAATAAACTAATCTCTAATTTCACAGGCCATTTTTAAAAAGTATTTTTCTCACACACAACAAATATATCCATCACTACCTGGAATATCACATCTGCGTGCCCCCAGTCATGTCGAATCATCAAAGATATCCTGGGCTTGTTTGCCCTCATATAGTCAGTCTAATTAAGCTTCAAGCAGCTGAATCCACTGCAATATGCAAACATTTGTTATGATGATCATGACGCACATGCAATCATTCTCACCTATAGCACCAAATCGGGTCCTCCGTCGGGTATCCAGCACCTGCAGGGTGTTCGTGGTTGTAGGGGGTGGGTTACGGGCAGGTGGCAGTTGTTGTTGCTGTTGTTGCTGCTGCTGTTGTTGTTGCTGATCCTCACGATTGTTTCGCTCTCTCAAGTTACGTAAGTAGTTAGAGTGCATGGGGTGGATGGGATTAGCTGGGTCGGTCGTGTTGCTAAGCGAGGAGCCGAATCTGAGCTGAGCTTCGGTGGAATCCATGATCGTATTCAACCATTCCCACACAGGCTTCAAATTACTCTCCAGGTAGTTCTACAAAAGAAACACTCATCGTTAGCTTATAATTCAATCACAGTTGTAAGTTTATTTTCCCCCACCCATTAGATATATTGGCATCCTCAAATATATTTTGAACAGAAACTCTTGGTAAGACTTATTCAAACAGTGATTTTGGACAAGGCAGACGAATAAAGCTAGCAATAGCTTAATGAGGCCCAGCCCCTCAGCTGCTTGAATTCAGATGCATGAGTGATTCCAACTGAGAAAGTTTGTACCATTAAACTTTGTTTAAAAACTAGGTCAAGATCACTTATTATCTTCAATAGATGTCTGGTCATCACCAGGCTCATGTGTGGTGTATATATGGAAGGACTAAGTTAATTATAATCCTTCATGTAGGTACCTTGTGGGTACTGTGAGAGAAGTAGGTCAAGGTCACTCATCCGTAATACGGTGCTGGTTAATTACCAAATACAAATGTGGTATTGTTGTCGTTGTTGCTATTGACATATGAAGGCTCGGCCTCTGAAATAATTCTTCATAGTCACAGAAGATTCACATCTCTGTGGAGCTGACCTAATATTATCAGATAACAAATACCTGTAATTCAACTGTATCCTGGTCAGTGATATCCAAAAGTCTCGGCAGGCCCGGGGCCAAAACATGATATTCTTGCGTCATGCTCATAAGGTCAGCAATTTGATGCATCACAATGCTGAACGCCCGTGCCAACTGACTAGCAGTGGTTGCCATGGTAATGGCATTCTCCTGATTGGTGGTGGCGCTACTGGTGACGATGGTCGTCCGTCGGTGTGTCAAAGGGTCGATGTAGATCAAGCCACTACCCGTACTGGCTATGTATACAAAAAGATAATGTCATATTAGGATAAAGTAGAGAAATTGAGAATAACTTACATGAGAAACAAATTTGCATGACCTTTTCAAAGTTTGAATACTGTATTCTCTTTTAATTCGCACAAAAACTTGGTCAGTTTCTTTTGTTGAGGTCTACTCAGAATTCTATTCTTCTTTGTTTTCGCAACTCTTACTCAAAACAAATATATACAGGTACAAGTGAACTAATTTTGTTAACAACGCAAGTAATGTGAACTACAAATCTGGCAAATATTTATATAGAGAAGTTTCATTCCAGATGTTATAAAGACTGTTTCAGAAAAAGGTACATGGGGGGAAGGGAGACAACTTTTTCTGACCCCAACCACCCATATACCAATTATCCTATCTCCCTAATGTTAACAACCATATACCACCCACCACGCATATACCAATTATCCTATCTCCCTAATGTTAACAACCATATACCACCCACCACGCATATACCACAGAACTGAATAATCTCCCCTCCCCCCATCCCATGTTCATCAGTGTGATCATTTCTATTCGTCATAGTCAAACCAATATCTATACAGCTATGTTTATTGTAATATGCATTCTGACATTCAATAAAGATTGAAATTCAACGAATCACACAGGATCCCATCATCACACAAATATTGCTGCCTTTAAAATTGTTTTTTCACTGGTTTAATCATCATTTTTCTACAGAGATTTTACAGGGATAAGAAAACAGAACTGACGGATGGACAGAGACCTGTTAACGACAGATCTCGCAATAGCCGAGGGGTAATAGAACTACCAAACTAGCTATGTACAATAATAACTATGTATAACTAGCTATGTACAACAATTCAGTCACAGACCTGAGGCAGCGGTTGTGCTGGCAGCTGTTTGTGAACGAGGAGCATGTGGTTCTCGCTGACGTATGGCCCACTGCATCGTCTGTGGTGCTTGAAGGGTTCGCTGACCATGTGACCCTAAAATTAAAAAGAAAAACAAAATTATAAACAACTCATATGGACTTCAGTTTTAATTCGCACAACCTGGCGTGGTTAGCTTAAAGTATATTCTATTGTCATATGGTATGAATATTTTCCAGGTGCCAGGTTTTAGGGTTTCTTAATAATCTGCAGTATTAATATATTCATAAATGTGGCAGCCTGACAGGGCAGCTAAACCTATCCAAAGAAAAGCTACAAGGATAATCAAGGATAGGTGCGTTTTTTTAAGGGCGAGATGGGTATTTAAACCCTACAACTACCAGTGTTGCCAAGTCGTTCTAGTTGTTCATCCATGTAGGTCACGTCATCATTGTTGTCCCGCTCCTCGCTGTCGCCACCATCACTGTCCTCCTCATCTTCCTCCTGATTGGATGATTCTCCCGAGTCCTCTGAGAAGTACGCCAGACTGCCCATACCTGTATAACGAGATGTGGTCACATTGTTATACGATTGAGTAAATATGACTTAACATCGCTTTCAGTTATTTTTCAGTAATATCACAACGGTATGCCTAAATGCAACAGAGTGATTTCGACATAATCTTGTTTGCTGAATGCAACGCTAAACCTGAATTCTCTCTATTTCTCTTTATAATGCTGATCACCTAAGCATCATGCCATAGGCAAACATGATACTTCACCCAGTCACATTAACCTGATACCAGGTCAACCTTGATCTATCCTCTTCTTGCTGAGCACCAAATGAGAAAACAACGAGTTCCATTTTTTTAAGTCTTAGGTATGAGTGAGTAAGTGAGTGAGTATAATTTAACGTCGCTTCAACAATCTTTCAGTCATATCACACCATTTGGGACTTCACACCTGGGAACCCCACAAGTAGGGGGCTATTCCTTTCCACATCTGGGAACCCCCTTAACATTTGCAGTTCAGCAGTGCCGTTCGACGAGGTGGTTAATTTAACAAACTGATTTCTGTCGTTAGGTAGTAATCAAACAGCTGATGGTGAGTATTCGCAGATAACCGACTGTCCCGATAATGATAGTGTTGTAATCACTGAGGTATGGTAATCATTTAGATATGGTAATCCCAGGCTGATGTAAATAGAATATAACCTACAGACAGACAGACAGACAGTAATCAGACGTTTTAATTGATTCACAACAGGGAGCTGATTGACAGAAGTGTTGTTGGAACAACTGTTACATTGTTAAGTTTAGTCGTAACCACCACGAAAACCACAAATTCACTTTCAGGTGATCTGACAATTGTTGACGATAATGTGCCTATTCAGTGATGATATATTTCTGAGACAAAACAACTAATTTTAATCAGTCTTGAAGAGTAAAAAATATTGATTGTGATATTTGTGGACCTGTGACTGAATATGTGAAACAACACAGCTCTGCAGAAAGTGTAATTGAATGAAATTTCTGCCGAAATAGATGTGTACATGGTGTATAATGCTGTGTATCCACTAAATGGATTTTATAAATGGAAATTCACATTCGCGGAAAATTCTTTACCGCGAACAATGCGAAAGAGTGTGCCATGAATAAGGCATTTACAGTAGCGAAATCAATCTGTGAAATCAATTCGACTGAAGGCCGAAAACAATTTGACAAAAAAAACATTCAATGTGTCGCTTCTGTATATTATCATAAAACATGTCGCAAGAAGTAATACAGGGGGAGAGAACTCCTATTTAAAAAGAAATTTTAAATTTATGAAATTTGCATGACAATTCAGGATTCAACTATTTAGACGTTTTCATGACTGTGGCAAGCCTTTAAGAGGAAAAAGTCAACTTCATTTAACAGTCATGAAAAGTTGCTTACCAGCATCTGAGCCTGCAGTTGCTGCTGTGACCGCACTCCTCTGTATACTAGCATTGTCCTGGTTACTATGGCTACTTTCACTGTCACTCTCTGACTCTGCCAGGAGGTCAAGATCCATGTCGCTGGCAACTGATGACGGAATTATTTGAAACAATTTTGTAGGACATATTCATTTGAATTAACTACAATAAAATGAATGATATGATGTAGGTCAATCTGATTAAAATGTACAACACAGGCCATTATGAATATGCATTTTCTTTAGTCTTTTTCATGAGGTCTACAAAGAAATCCTGGCATTTCGCTATTGGGTATCATCAAAAGTCAGGCGTATTGATAGACAAACATTGCATAGTTCTGCCACAAATAATTGGACAGTGGCAACTGCACAGAAGCATCTGTGGAGTGCACCCCAGTATCGACGGAGGCTGTACAAAAGAATTTCTGAATTGCTGCAAATCCGAATCTAGTATTGGTGGCGAGTGCACATTATAATCGGTGGAGTGCAGCTTAGTATCAGTGATGAGTGCATATTAGAATCTGTGGAGTGTACCCTGGTATTGATGTCGACTACACATAAGAATTAATGGAGTACACCCTAGTATCAGTGTTGGCTGCACACAAGAATCTAGTGATGGTCGCGAGTGTACATTATAATTTGTGGAGTACACCCTGGTACTGTTGTCAGCTACACATAGAATCTGTGGTGAACCCTATGTCCAGATTTGATCAAGCTTGGTTTTCACCAGGGGCCCACGTTCACACTTTATCTAATCAGGCAACTTGCACATGCATCAGCATGTTGAGATGTCGGGAAATCAAGTGGGAGAGAGCGAGGTCGATGTAAATCCTGCATCTGTAATGGATCATTCGTAGCTCTGGACTGTACTTTAGCTACGTTACATGAATGGTCTGTGATTCTAAATCACCTTAGGGCTGTTCCAGATAAACATTGCCCCCTCCCTCCCCCGACGGCAAAGAAAAAGAAATATGTGGGTGGATGTGGTCGTAAAAATATTACTGGTCTAGTTGAGGGTATCTTGAAATAAATTACTTCTCTGGGTGGTTGGATTCATTACCTGTCAAAAGCTTCTGTGTGTGGGTCCTCAAATCCTTTTGAGGCATATAGTATTCATTATTTATGTCCGACTAGTCGATAACAATAACAGTTGGTGAAACAGTGAGCACCAACATTCTTGTTGTTTGTATATTTATTCGGGTTTCTTGAGAAATGTCCGATAAGGGTTACCTGCAAGCCGCCTCTCTCCGATGTTGTTGCTCTGTGTGGAGCTCTCCACGGAGCTAGCCGAGTTGGCATGCGGAGCTCCTCCTGGAGGAAATTGCCTCGGAGCGCGGAGCTTGTGGTTAACTCGGGCAAGTTCGCTTTCACCGATCATGTCTCTCCTTCTTGCGACCATTGATTGGCTAATGTTTATGATGTATACAAACAGATCCACCTCGTTCCTATAGCATTCAGTCAGTTTATAGAGGCATACATAGCCAAGGGTACAGTAGCTTGACTTGCCACACTGGAAAAACTAATTGGATCGGGTTGTTTTGCACAGGATTTTGTTGGGTTGAACACAGGCATGCAAACGAACGTTAAACTAACATTTAGGTTATCGATGCAGACGAGGCAGACAACCAAATCGTCATGGATTCTGTATATAATTGGGATTGTAAGCGTGTCAGTCAGAAGATGTCTCAGAATACAAGGGGGGGGGGGAGGGTACATATGTTTATCTGGAACAGTCCTTCGCTATGTTATCCTGCAGTCACAATCACAAACAGTTGAAAAGAAATACTCCAACCGACGATGTTTTCTAAGAAAAGTTTTCTGTATTAGTTTACAGTTCCTAATTTCCTAGCTGGTGAAATTTCTCAAGCTTGATTTATGGATGTGTCAATTGGATTCATTCCCTCCAAACCCCCAATTCCTGGGGCATGCACATTTCACCATAACACGCCCCCGCCCCATGGGGAATTTCCATCAAGTCAAACCCCTCACATTCCCGTAACATTTCTGGGCCCCCACATAGCTTCCACATTGGCATGGTACATGGTACTAGGCTATACAAGGGAGTTAACTCATTACAAGTTCACATTTATTCTTGTTTGCCAAGCCCTACATGTCCCCACCCCCTGGGGCATTTCTCCGTTACCACAGATGATTTTTCCCCACCATGCTCCCACCCATTCCCAGGGGTGGGGGATCCAATTGACACATGCATTATCATTGTTGTACAAGTTCAATGAGAGACCCTCACCACATGATTGAGAGCCCTGGTCTGCCTGAATCAAAACCGACCAATCGTACAAACCTTCGTCCTGTTCAGGGGGAGGCTGGTCCTGGTCAGAGTGCTCTGATTGACGATCATCATGGTCTGAGTGTTGGTCCAATGGGTCGTCATCGCCGCCCTCTGCCTCCACCATTTCCACCTGTTACGGTCATAAAAAATGCCACAGGGTCAATACAAGGCCAATACAGTCAGAGGGTCAATAAATATTCATAAAAATGTCTTTGAGAAATTTGTGTGCATTTGTTCAGTTTTTGCCATCACTGAGCTGCAATCAACTTACCAATTAGCCAAGAGCGGTCACATAAAGGTGTCAACAGACAGCTGTAGTACAGTCTAGCCTCAATATAGCACTGATTCTGATATGAAGTGGGTGCTATGGTGTCCCCCAAATTGAGAAATGCATATAGTCAGGTGGCTTAGCGAAATTACCGTTACAGGGCGGATAAAAGCACCAAATTTGGCAAGTAGCTTCCTTTATGCGTATTATTCAATTTTAGCCTAGGTGCCCTCCTGAATTTTTCGGGATTTCCAAAATCCAAGATGGCCGACATATATGATAAAATCTTGGATTACAGGAGACACGACAAGGCCCCATAGTTCCAAAGTAAACGTCCTGGGGCCATTTAACCTGGTTTTGGGCGTGCATAGCAATGCTTCCAATACACTACCATAATTGCATTTACTTTTTACCTCTGGAGGACGAATTTCGAGATATTGGAGTAGTATATAAAGGTGAAATTCCCGCGCACTAAGGCTGAGACTGATGACGTCATGTGGTCGAAGTTGATGTCATTTGCGGATCAAAGGTCATTTCCGGGTCAAAGATCACTTCCGTTCCCGAGGTCACGTCCGGATCAAAGATCACTTCCGGTGGTGATACAGTCACTTCCGGCACCGGTTGTTAAGTCCCTGGGTCAATGTGAATTGGCTTCCCAGTCACGTCAATGTTAATGGAGCAGTCGATCCGCTTGAATTACTGTGAATCTTTGGGAATGTTCGGTCACCTCCGGGAATGTCCGGAGGGTAATTGACCTTAGAGGTCAATCCTATCTTGCCACGTCAATGTTCTAGCCATATATGTTATAGCCTCTCTAGCCAGCGAGAGAAGGAAAATCCCCATACATAGCAATAGACTTCGAGATTGCTGATAGGCCACCGACTGATACCGAAACAGAAACTGCTGAGAGTCTATCTACTGATACAGGGTTCGTACCCTTTTGAGCACCTGAAATTCCATGACTTTCCATGACTTTTTCCATGACTTTTACCTCATTTTCCAGGACCTAACCCAGGCATATTTGAGTGGAAAGGTTCTCTCTTCCTTGGAAAACTGACCACTTGCAACAAGGGTGTTATCTAGAATTGAGTTTCAGGGCGTCTCAATGAGTCCCGTAACCCGCCCATCCCATCGAAAAGCTACCGACCCAAAAGTTTTTATCAGCCATCTGTCGCCGTGAATGATTTTTTTCTTTTTCTTCAACTTCAAGCAGTCCTTGTGTAGTTGTTATTATCATTAAATTGCGTAGGTCGTGAATGTGTCCACCAGAGTTTCAAGAATGAAATACAAAGAAAATATAGTCTACGAAACGAAAGAAACATCTGCCCTCACATTGTTGTTGTTGAAAAACGATATACGTGTTGAAAACTTTTGTGCCTTACTTCCCTATTTTGAAAGTGAACTCTTCCAATTCGATTCGTCGGGAAACCTTGTGGGATTACAACACCGGGTCAGTGGAAGTTTCCATTACCGCAATAGGGATGATAGCCCGACAGTATTGCGACACGTGCCTGCAGTCAGTCGACCATATTCCCGGCTAAATCTGTACCGTGATGCCGACGTTTGGTTCATTATCCCTCAAACACGAAGTAAAAAGTGAAATGTCCAGCGATGTAAAGGATTGAAAATACATAAAAACTAAACGTCTAAATTTCACATGTACTGTAAGCCAAGTCCTGCAATGATGATCGGTTGTATAATACATTGACTTGTCTACAACGTCACTCGTGAGATGTCAATGTGACCCAGCGATGAGATCAGGGTGCATTATCTTATGTTCGTCCGCTCCATAAAGTTGATTCCTGGTTGATTATAAACTGGATTATCATGTTGTTGGAAACACTAACGTCTGTCATTTTATTACATGGAAACGTCGTTCTGGATTGGTGAGTGAATAAAACACCAGCATCAATGTCTGTTGACATCTCCCCGAAGCACAAATGAAATACTCAACTACTCCCTTCCTGCAGTCAAAATGTATGAGACACATCATGCAGCTATGAAGAAATGAAATAATGGCTCCCTCGACATAGGAGTTGTGCACAAACTAACTATTACGCGGAAGCCCGGACAGGGACAAGCAGAGGGAAACATTTATATCTTTGTCCTTCCATATCATCTGTTTATTAAAGAAAATGACACATCGAAAATAGCATTCAAATTGCCGTTAAATTATTTTCTATTGATCAAGTAGGTGCCTCAAAATGGCCAGTTGACGGGCATTTTCGCCTCCAACCTCCTGCTAATGAGAACCCGGTTAGTGACTTCTGATCATAGTTCTATGATATGGCGAATTCGCAACAACAAAAACTGAACTTTTGTATTTTATTTCTGTGTCAACGCGTATCGTTAGTCACGATTTAGTTGTACAGAAATTATTCCGAGTAACAAATTATTCTTTAGTAATATATTCACTTTACTTTCAGCGGCACGAACTCCATGACGAAAATGGGAGTGTTCGAATTTATTGTTTCACGGGTATATTGAAAATGCTCCCGTTTTCGTTTTATTAGGATGGAAAAAATCATGACGGGAAAAATCGGCAGTTTACGAATTAAATTTGGAAGGTGAATTGTTAGGGAAATTATCGTAGGAGTGATTGACTAGAATAAACAGCCAGACTTCCAGCAATCAGTCTTGAGTAACAATGTTCTCTCAGCATTAATGTCCATTGTTTGTAAAACAAATCATTAAAAAAATATATTAATTCAATTATGAGCGAATGACTAGAATGAACAGCCGGCAATCACGACCGGGACCTGCCACTGTAGGATTCCATAAAATGGCGGGAGTTTACTTCGAACATGCGCAAACTTTTTCGTGCTTCAACTCTGCCCTCGGGCGTGTATGCCAAGTTTTCTCAACAAAGTTCATTTGCCAAGTTAAACCCGTAATAACAATTAAAATACGAAGCTGCGCATCTGAAAACCCCTCGGCTCTGGGCGCCAGCCATTCATAATGTATTCAATTTGAAGCAAGACTTCAGGAACACCAAGCAGTCAAGTGACAAACATACAGATTATGAAAAAATTTGCCATTAGAAATGGCCTCTAAGTTTTATGTCCAATCAGAGAAGTCGGTATTCATTACATAAGTCTGTTGATGCATCGATGATGTATACCAAATTTTGTCATAGAGCATTTGAAAATTATCAGAGATAGAGATCATTAATGATTTCGCATAAATTAAAGATGGCCGCCCATCCTTCCCACCACTCAAGAGAAACTGATGTGGTTATTCATTGCAAGTGTCTTGATACATGGATGCTGTATACCAAGTTTCATATAGAACACTGAAATGGTATCAAAGATATACATCATCAAAGATTTTGCATAAATTAAAGATGGCCACCAAGGTTTCCGCCCAATCAGAAACACCAGAACTGCCATTTATCGTAAGTCTATTGATGCATCGATGATATATGCCAAATTTTACATCGAGCACTCGAACGGTATCAGAGATAGAGATCATTAATGATTTCGCATAAATTAAAGATGGCCGCCCATCCTTCCTGCCACTCAGAGGAACTGATGTGGTTATACATTGCAGGTCTCTTGATACATCGATGCTGTATACCAAGTTTCGTATAGAACACTTGAATGGTATCAAAGATATATATCATTAAAGATTTTGCATAAATTAAAGATGGCCGCCAAGGTTTCCACCGAATCAGGGAAACTGGTTTGGTCATTCCTTTGAAGTTTCTTGATGCATCGATGATCTATACCAAGTTCACACACGGAACAGTGAAATGGTACCTAAGATACACAAGATTAATGATTTCGCATAAATTAAATATGGCCGCCAAAGTTTCCAACCAATCAGGTCCAGATTCAATAGGGTTCTGGGTCATGAGCATATGGATGTGCAGTGCAAGTTTGGTGTGCCTAGGGTAAGTCGTTCTAAAGATATCTTGGTAACGAGAAAGCTGTGATGGTTTCGCATAAATTAAAGATGGCCGCCAAAGTTTCCAACCAATCAGGTCCAGATTCAATAGGGTTCTGCGTCACGCGCATACGGATGTGCACTGCAAGTTTGGTGTGCCTAGGGTAAGTCGTTCTGAAGATATCTTGGTAACGAGAAAGGTGTGACAGACGGACGGACGGACGGACAGACGGACAGACGTACATGACGACGACAATACCCTTCGGCCAAATTTTGGCCGAGGGGTAATATACTAATAATATCCAGTACTGATGGGATTAATTTCCGAATACATTTTAGTAACGTTTTGCTATGGAATAACTTCCCTCCTCGACTATTCCGTGAGTGCACTATTTGTCGTGTATATAATACCATCGGAACTCCTGCCTTCCGCACCGATGTCAATCACGAGTTATATCCCTTTCAAAGTACCTCCAGTAACGAGTTGCGTGATTGGACAATCAGTTCCTTCTGCAATTTCTATTCATTTTTCCATGACAATGTCGTTACCAGTTACTTCCCTTTTCAAAGATACCGGAAATAGAAGGCCAACAGGATTTCTCGTTGACGTTAACGAAGTTGCGAATGAAAAATAACATGCACAACACTTGATCCACCGATTTCAAGGCGAGTGTTTTCTTTTATGGTAGGTTTTATTCTTCAAATTACATTCCCTCTCAATTTCCAGGTTTTTTCATGACCGTAAGTGAAATTTCATGACTTTCCAGGCCTGGAAAATTAATTTTCAAATTCCATGACTTTCCAGGTTTTTCCATGATGTACGAACCTTGTGATACGGAGAGCTTGATCTCAGATAGTCAACCTACATCCCAGGGAGAATGGGGAATCCCCGTGACCCTGGTGGGAGCAGAACCAGCAATGCGGACACCAACGGTTGGCACTTTATCCAATTGGTCGCGAGTCAGTATAATAGGAAAGGATGAAAATACCCTGATACATCTCAAGTACTAGAGGGCGGGTCCCCGACATATACTTCTATGTCCAGCCAAATAGGCCCATTGGGAACCCACCCATGGACATTTTTTCTGTGTCATGCTGTGGAGTACGATGGATGTGTCCCGAGGTTATAGGATGAATTTCGCTGAAAAATTCTGACTGCGCAAGTGTGGTGCATAGGCAGATGTGGGATGTACCTTTTGGGGTCTAGGTGGACCATCCGTGGTCCCAATGGGTCGTGTGAGGTGATGTGTCATACAGTCCAGGGGTTTTTTCAGACAGTTTTTCATCGGGGTAACCCCGATGAAAAACGATTACAACTTGAGTTTTTGGAATTTTTTAAATTGAGTTTTTTTCTTGGAAATTGAGTATTTTCTGGGGTTGATAGTTTGCGCTAAAAAATTGAGTTTCTGTGAAAAAATAGTCGGAAGAAATATATAATTTGCATCTGCCGGCAAGAATTTTTTTTGGCCGACGTTGCGGTCAATTGCAGAGACAGGGCGATATAAAGACATCATGTCTGAATACCTTACGTAAACCAGGATCGTTGTTGGAATCATAACGAAAGACATCAACAATTTTGGGGTAAAAGATTCGATCGTTACCTTTCCATTTTTATTTAACATCTTTCGACAGCGATTGGCAGCCATTTTCCTTCGACAGAGATACTGCGTCAATAAATAGTTGTCTCCCTTGTTGCATTCGGAAACCAGGATTAGTGTGAAGTAGCGCACTCTTTCGCGGGCTCCCGACCAGCGCCCTCTGTAGCGCCGTGATTGGCTAATAAACAACCTTGACCCTACCAAGGCAACGTGACAATCGTTTGACAGTTCGACGAAAGGAAGGTAACACCGACGAGTTACGGTCCCGAAGAATTACAATCAATTAAATATACGAATGAACGCAGAAGGAATTGTATGGATAGCAGTTGCGTAGAGGGAAACCACCTTGCACTCTATGTCAATTTTTATCCCCAAATAAAGATCATTAGGCCTATTGTCTGTACCACATATCATATTCCAAACATGGCCGCCTGCATTCTGAAAGTGCATGTTGTAGCCCCATTCATTTCGTAAAAATGCTAGAGAGATGGTAATACCGGGTCATACTGGTCAACACTGGCAGAAAAAATACTTTTTGTTAGTATTTCATCGGTGGTGTAAATTTGAGATGGCATTGATATGTAGTTTCTGCAAAATCTGAATGATTAGCATCACCTCCCTAGTAATATAACAATTGTTTTGTTGTGTTTTTTTTTTCACAGTGCTGGATCACAGTTGAAGTTAAACTTCACAGTTGAAGATAAATTTCACTTCTACATACAAAGGTATCACCCGGGCCCTAAAGTAGACACAATCTGATTCAATGCATCTGATTGAAATTGATGATCTTTCGTGAATAAAAAATATTTGAAATTAACAGTTTCTATAACAAGCAGTTAATGTCAGTCAGTCAGACGTCAAATTTTGAAATTAAAGTATTAATAAAGCCCCAGTAAATGCTACCAATGTTTGTGGTCACAAACGTGATAATTTACAGTTTTCATATCACTAAAATTCAGCAACTTGGAAATTGAAATTTAAAAAGAAACTTGTTGACAATGCGCATACAACCTTGCATAGCGGCCATGCCCATTGTTAAAGATGCTAATTCAGTGCCAGTTAATAGTTGGTAAAACTGGCCATACCCGTAGTGGTAATGTTTGTATTTCTCAACACTGACCAGTCTCTGCGAGGAAGGGCGAGCGATCGCTCGCGCTCGCGCCCACACACGCCCAAAGACCTCCAGGCGACCGATCTATCACTCGCCCATAATTGTAACGAAATCCAGCTAAATGGTATCATAAAACAATAGAATCGCCTCCCGTAAAACTTTAATTTTCAACGAGTACCTCCGAAGAAAACTCAAACAGAAAGCGGAAATAAACTTGACTAACTTTTGACATGCGCATAACGCGAACGCCTGACCAAACACCTTTTGCAAAGTGATGCGTGATTGGCTTATTAAGACACAACGAGCACGATCATTGGTTCATCATCTGTTACAGGGAAATCAGCGAGCACGTGTTTCTCTGGGCGGGCAATTTGTACCGACGAGAGCTGCTGGAGATCGGCCTACGTGACATGCAGCTTCCGTCTTTTGCTCGAGTGATAATCCTGTTGAACATTTCTTGTATCGTCTCTTTAGCGATGGCAGGCATTCCGAAAGGAAATAAAGTGGAGTTGAAAACTTTCAACAACTGGGGAACAGCCGTTCAACAACACATCGGTTTTACAACCGAGGAGAGGGACATTCGTCACATTCGTCTGGTGCAAGCTGTGTGCACGGTATAAAGAAAGATCTCCGGACATCTTAATCTCCGCGGGGCGGCCAAAAAAGCATTTGACAGCTATGTAGAGGGTACCAATTCCGTAACGAAGAGTAATATCTTGAGGTACCTTGAAGGGAAGGTCCATGGAATATCCATTCTTGTTCATTCTGGGTCCGAGAAAGATGAACCCGGTAAATAGATTTGAATTGAATTGTATATTCTAAAATAAACAATGCCATCATTGCGAAGCAGACGAAAAATAGTATATACCAAGTTGAAAATATTTAGAATAATTTACATACATGTACATTAGAAATTAATTAAAAAACTGAAAATTACATAAAACTGATAAATATATTCCATTTAAATTATACTAGTAATAGTTGAACAGAAAATTTATTTTACAATATTTTATCTCTCGTCCCAGCAGAGCGATAGCTCTCCCAGTAGTGTTTTGGGCGAACAATTGACAAGGAGAGCGACAGCTCCCCCAAAGCATTTCAGGAGAGTGATTTACAACTCGCCCTTAATCTGCTCATCGAAAAGACCGCTGACTCTAAATAAATCTTGAAAAAAATAATAAATATATTACTTAATTGCTTTTGCGGTTTGAGTCATCATCACTATACATGCGATTACTCAGTTGTTAATCTCATTATACCAGGCCCCCCCCCAAAAAGGATAAACAATTCCATGGGAGTAAACCACATAATGTTTACTAATCCGTTCAGTCAGTTTTGGTTCATGTAATTTATCAGTCCATTCCATATATCCGCATGTGTTGCATGGGATTTACTTTAGCAATTACACTTCAGTAGTTTATTTGTGTGAACCTCCATACCTCACTCTGAAGTACATGTACATGCATAACAAAATGGACATTCATGTTTATTATTATGCCATTTTTAACATTTGTATTTTTCTCTGCGATGAAAAAGCGATCAAATAAAAGATTGTTTGGAGTGTACTACTAAAATAATAAAAAATTGAGTTTTATATCTACTACACGACTAAAAAGTTGAAAAATTGAGTTTTATTGTACTTTTAGCGCGCAAAAAAAATAGAGTTTTTCAAGTTTTGAAATTGAGTTGGATAAAGGATTTTCGTCTGAAAAAACCCCTGCAGTCCGACTGGTATGTAGTGGAAATGCTGTCCATCTGCGCATGCGCATACAGAGAATAGTACAAAAGGGGCATTGGATTGAACGTTTTAACTGTAAAATGTCAAATGACCAACTATAGTGTGAAACAGCTCAGTTGTAGCAATATCTGCTTCGAGCTATAAATAATCGCTTGAAATTTGACGAGTAACATTTGACTAAATTGAGCAAGAGATTCGGATGACCCTATGTCTGCAATCTTGAATTATTTTTCTAGCTGATGATTATAGGAATAGAGCCAAACTAGGTCCATAAATAGACAGATCGATCTGTATTGTGAATAGACTTGTCTTTGAGAAATTGTTACTTTCAACTCCCATGTAAACACAATACCTTGAATTATACAAGCAAAATGAAAATACGAGTCCCATATGAACCCACGTGGTCATCATTTTGAAGTTAACAATTGTATTCTCAGCTGAAGATTAGGCCAACAGAATAAAATGTGATAAGCTATGGTGTTATTCTGCTCAATTTAAACAAGTTTGTACCTTGTCTGAAAATAATACCATGCATTATACGAGTAACATGGATAAAATCAGGCATTTCCGGATAGCTCCTTGTAGTCGCCATTTTGAATTTAACCATCATTTTTAATCTGAAGACAAGCAAATAGATTAGAAATGGACACAAGGTATTAGGCTATGATGTGAGATCAAGAATAATGCCTTGATCAATATGAGCAACATGAAAAAGTATGATTTCAAATGGCCCCATATGACCGCCATTTTGAATTTCACCATAAAATCTCAGGCATATGTAAATAGATTTAATATGAGCGTAAGATGTCAGGCTATGTTCCGAGATCTCTCGGTTCTGATACATTTGAAAAATGAGCTAAGAATATTGCAATGGACTATACGCGCAACATAAAAACGAGTGATTTCATATGATTTAAACAGTATATTTATTTCACCAGGGAAACAGGGATCGGCGAACAGGCAGAGCCTATTTGAACGCCTCTCCCATGATTTCAGATGACCCTATATGGCCACCATTTTGAATTTGACCATCAATTCTTAATCTTAGATATATGTAAATAGATTCGAAATGAGTGCAAGATATTCCACTATGGTCAGAGATCTCTCGGTTTCGATAATTTGGACAATGAGCTAAGAATAATGGCTTGAACTGTACGAGCAACATGAAACGTTTGATTTTCAGATGACCCCATATGACCGCCATTCTGTATTTCACCATCAAATATGGATCATAGGGATATGTAAATAGATTCAAAATGGACAGAACATTTCAGGCTATGCATAGAGAACCCTCGGTTTTGATCAATTTGCCCAATGAGCTAAGAATAATGCTTTGAATTACTCGAGCAACATAAAAAAGTGTGATTTTCAGAATACCCCAGGTTCACTATTTTGATTTAAACCATCATATTTTGAGCCGAAAATTATGCAAACAGATTCTAAATAGGTGTAAGGAGTTAGACTTTGATGTGAGATTCACTGATGTTAAAATATTTTCACAATGATCAGAGAATAATGCATATTATATGAACAAACTGTAGAGGCGTGACTGACGGGTAACCCAACATGATCGCCATTTTGAATTAACGCATGATGGTTAATCACTAGAATTATGGAAATGGGCTAAAAATTAGCTCAATATAATATTCCATAGTCTATTATTCCCTTCCACCTTGAACCCTACCGCACAAAGAACTAGTTTAGCATGGGTACCCATTTTAACAAACAATGCCATCAAAAGTTACATTTGGCGTCCTTGTTCGGTCGTCTACATCTGAGTGTAAAGATCATGGCTAAATTCAAAATGGTTGCAATGAGGTGCCCTCAGAAAGTAGCATTTGTCAATGTTTTCCGTTCATTATTTATTACATTTCTTGCCCACAAGTGCATAAAACTAATTTATATAGCCTAAATAATCATTTTCCATCGCACTGGTATTTTAAGAGAAAAATCGTTGAAAAAAACATCGGCGGAAAAATGTCTTCCGGCCAGATGACGTCACAGTGATGTCATCATGATGGTCATCTTGATTTTTTTTAAAGCATTACCCCGATTCTGAGTAGGGTTCGATTGGTGGTAATAATTGGCTATAGGTAATGTGTATATTTGTAACAAATCGGATTCAAACACCTCAGTAAGCCATAATTTGATAGCGAGTTGGCCTTCCTAAGACACAGTGAGCAAGAAAATCGATATTTTATCATCTGTGGCGGCCAGTTTGGATTTTTGTGTTTCACGTGAATTCTATAGGAAAGTCAAGAGGGCTCCTAGGCTGAAAATTATCAGTAGCCCTTAAGGAAGCATCATGCAAAATATGGCGCTTTTATCCAGCCTGTAACGGTAATTTTGAATACGAAGCTGCGCATCTGAAAACCCCTCGGCTCTGGGCACCAGCCATTCATAATGTATTCAATTTAAAACAAGACTTCAGGAACACCAAGCAGTCAAGTAACAAATATACAGATTATGAAAAATTTTGCCATTAGAAATGGCCTCAAACGTTTCCGTCCAATCAGAGAAACCGGTATTCATTTACATAAGTCTGTTGATGCATCGACGATGTATACCAAATTTTACATCGAACATTTGAAAATTATCTGAGATAGAGATCCCTAATGATTTCGCATAAATTAAAGATGTCCGCCCATCCTTCCCACCACTCAGAGAAACTGATGTGGTTATTCATTGCAAGTCTCTTGATACATAGATTCTGTATACCAAGTTTCATATAGAACACTGGAATGGTATCAAAGATAAACATCATTAAAGATTTTGCATAAATTAAAGATGGCCACCAAGGTTTCCGCCCAAGCAGAAAAACCAGAACTGTCTATTGATACATCGATGATGTATACCAAATTTTACATTGAGCACTTGAACCGTATCAGAGATATAGATAATTAATGATTTCGCATAAATTAAAGATGGCCGCCCATCCTTCCCGCCACTCAGAGGAACCGATGTGGTTATTCATTGCAAGTCTCTTGATACATCGATGCTGGATACCAAGTTTCATATAGAACACTGAAATGGTATCAAAGATATATACCATTGAAGATTTTGCATAAATTAAAGATGGCCGCCAAGGTTCCGCCCAATCAGAAACGCCAGAACTGTCATTTATCGTAAGTCTATTGATGCTTCGATGATATATACCAAATTTTACATCGAGCACTCGAACAGTATCAGAGATAGAGATTAAAGATGGCCGCCCATCCTTCCCGCCACTCAGAGGAACTGATGTGGCTATACATTGCAGATCTCTTGATACATCGATGCTGTATACCAAGTTTCGTATAGAACACTTGAATGGTATCACAGATATATATCATTGAAGATTTTGCATAAATTAAAGATGGCCGCCAAGGTTTTCACCGAATCAGGGAAACTGGTTTGGTCATTCCTTTGAAGTTTCTTGATGCATCGATGATCTATACCAAGTTTCACACTGAACAGAGAAATGGTACCCAAGATACACAAGATTAATGATTTCGCATAAATTAAATATGGCCACCAAAGTTTCCAACCAATCAGGTCCAGATTCAATAGGGTTCTGGGTCATGAGCATATGGATGTGCAGTGCAAGTTTGGGGTGCCTAGGGTAAGTCGTTCTAAAGATATCTTGGTAACAAGAAGCTGTGATGGTTTCGCATAAATTAAAGATGGCCGCCAAAGTTTCTAACCAATCAGGTCCAGATTCAATAGGGTTCTGGGTCACAAGCATACGGATGTGCACTGCAAGTTTGGTGTGCCTAGGGTAAGTCGTTCTGAAGATATCTTGGTAACGAGAAAGGTGTGACGGACAGACGGACAGATGGACGGACGGACAGACGTACATGACGACGACAATACCCTTCGGCCAAATTTTGGCCGAGGGGTAAAAATGACCGTAAGCCACCTGACTAATATTATTTCAACTCTTTTATAAGGCTGAAAATCTGTAAGTTTATTTAAGTTTTATCTCCCAATAACAGCATTATAAAGAGGTTACACTGTAGCTCAATGCAGAGGAAAGGGGTAAAATAAATTTTGAATATCAGTCCTGAACATCTCTGACATCTCAAACTTACCTCTTCAACCTCCGCAGAGATTATCTCCTCTTCCTCGGGTCGGTCAACAGGGGGCGCTGTTTGTACTACAGGGTCAAGAGGGGTAACCGGGGGGATATACGCAATGTCTTGAGTGGAGGTGTCTGTGGAGGAAGGTCGTGGGGGCAACGGGTCAACACTGAACAACTCCTCACTTCCCTGCAGAATAGAATGGACCAGTCTAAAATGTTTATCCAATTACATGTTTTCATTGGACTATTCCCAACACTGAAAGTACAGGGTTTGACAGGTCACCATGACCATGATGTTAGTCCAGTTAGCAGGACTGGAATAAAAGTACATTTTATTCATGATTTTTGTTATTTTTTTTCCATTTTATAAAGTGTACATCGTATTTCTCCAAACTTTCACAAACAATTTATTTTTGCTGTAACATAATCCATTATCATATTTCTCTGGAGAAAATCTAAATTCAAATTTATTTCCCATGGTACACACACCTGTAAAGCATCGGCACTGATGGAGACCAACGAGAACGGAGCTGTGGGCCTGACCACGCCCATTCTGACGGGGGCGATGAGTGAGTTGGCGATCTGACAGAGCTCCTCTATAGCGATGTTGATCAATGCTTGGAAGACTCGCCGCGGCTTACCAATTGGAGCACACAGTGGTACACTACTATAAATAGAGGGCAGAGTAGTGTAAGTCTGTTATCAAGACAATGATTTTAGATATTTTGATCTATAATTTATAGGATTTTCTAAAGCCTTCCTCATGCATTTTTTATATGGGTAATAAATCGTATGTTTCTTGAGTTTCAACTACGTAATTAACATAGTTTAATTTGAATGCAAACCAGTTGGATGAGAGTGAGTGAATGAGTGAATAGAATTTAACGTCGCTTTCAACAATATTTCAGCTATATCACGACGAACCAACTAAGCACCATCCAGCAGTTGTGTTCCTGCTACTTCAAAGAAGAAATCTTTGAACATTTTCACCAACTACAACACTTAACAGAACAGTTATAATATAAATATTACCTTTTCTTTTTGCCAGTGTTGGGCTGCATCTCTATGTTGACCACCACGAATATCCTGGCCACAGATCGTACGAACCGTCTAGCTACGACCTTGGCCTCCTCCCGACGTGATGGCAAGTCACTCTGGATCTCACGGATAAGTGTTGTTAATAGTGTATCCAACATCTGAAAACATCAATATTATACTTTTATTGACTCAATCAGAAGGTAGAGTAGGGGGGTGGGGGGACCACAATAAGTTTATTTATTCATTATAAGTAGAGAATGACTTGGAATGAGCGCATGTATACAATATGACAATAGCTCCACATATTACAATGCAGATTCAACACATCAAGAGTGACACCAAGAATAGTTTAGAGTAACGCTTACTCACGTTTTTCTTTTCATAAGACATACACAGGATTACATAGCTCGTGCCTAAGGTTTGGTAAAGTGGCAGAGCATACAATGGCCTTGCACACCACACACATACTACGCTAATTGTATCAGCATGGACTTTCAGCTGAGGGGCCCTGTCTATTTAACACCTTGCAGCAATGTTTATTTCTACCCATCAGTGGTTTGGTTTAGTCTAACACAGCAATGGCAAAAGTCTGTTACCCTGGTACCCATCAGTGGTTTGGTTTAGTCTAACACAGCAATGGCAAAAGTCTGTTACCCTGGTACCCATCAGTGGTTTGGTTTAGTCTAACACAGCAATGGCAAAAGTCTGTTACCCTGGTACCCATCAGTGGTTTGGTTTAGTCTAACACAGCAATGGCAAAAGTCTGTTACCCTGGTACCCATCAGTGGTTTGGTTTAGTCTAACACAGCAATGGCAAAAGTCTGTTACCCTGGTACCCATCAGTGGTTTGGTTTAGTCTAACACAGCAATGGCAAAAGTCTGTTACCCTGGTACCCATCAGTGGTTTGGTTTAGTCTAACACAGCAATGGCAAAAGTCTGTTACCCTGGTACCCATCAGTGGTTTGGTTTAGTCTAACACAGCAATGGCAAAAGTCTGTTTTGAAAACAAAGTTCATACCCGTACCACCTGTTTTCTTTGATCATTGATTTGAAACACAGACATGGGTTGGTTTATGTCTGGGCTGAATTGGTCTGAACAAAACCATTGATGAATAAAAATAAATACTGTTACCATATGACAAATACACAATGACCCTCAGCTGAAAGTCCAAGCTGATCCAATAAGCGTAGTATATGCTTGTTGACACAGCCGTCAAAAACTTAACGGCATGCCATGCCATTCATGTTTGACGATCAATTTCTTCCACTTTCTTGTGAATCACCGTTAGGGCTGTTCCATTTAAAAAGGTATGGGAGGGGAGGAAGGCACTCAATATATTATTCTATGGGTCATAGGAGGAAATTCCCTTCAATCCATGTTACAACATTGGGAAGGCCAATAAAATTTCTATGGGTGGTGGGGTATAATTCAAAGCTGCCTTCCGCCCCTCCCATACCTTTTTAAATGGAACAGTCCTTAGATTTAGAGGGTGATTACATCTTGAATTAACTTGAACCAGTTCAATTAACTTTGATCGCCCTAATATTCCAGGCTCAGAAATACGTTGATGGAGTAATTAGAGTTTACTGAACAATAACCATACCTCAACACTGCACTTGAAGAGGAGACAATGAGCAAACTTGTCCAGTCTGGCTGTCCCACTCTGACTCTCAAGGTACACATGGTCTTCATACACTATATCAGAACTGATGAGATAAAACATGGGGGGATATAAGGTTAGTTAGAGACAAGGAGTCAATTTGTCCAGTCTGGCTGTCCCACTCTGACTCTCAAGGTACACATGGTCTTCATACACTATATCAGGGCTGACAAGATAAAACATGGGGGGATATAAGGTTTGTTAGAGACAAGGAGTCAAGTTGTCCAGTCTGGCTGTCCCACTCTGACTCTCAAGGTACACATGGTCTTCATACACTATATCAGAACTGATGACCTAAAACATGGGGGGATATAAGGTTAGTTAGAGACAAGGTGTCAATTTATATCATTCAACATGGGGATTATTCTAACTTAACATAACTTCTGAAATAAAGCAAAGGAGCCCGAGTTTACTATTAATAGGCTACTGATAGCAGAAGAAACCTTTCAGTCATAGCAGCATATAGGTCTACTTTCTCTATAATTTGCCACCAACAGAAAACTGGGTTGATCTGCAAGTCAAAGTCAAATCCGTCAGAAACTTACTTGGTCTGTTTCTGTTTGGTACCACTGAGTATCATGGACTTGACAGCTCTCCAGTCATTGAGGATGCGCTCCAGGGCGCGACGGCTGAACCGTGGCGGCTCTAGGTCATGCTCCGGCATCTCTACATCCACTAGAAAATGGCAACAGTCACTCATAATCTCTGAGAAGATTTCTGGTCTGGGTTAGATAAGTATTTCGTGAGACAACAGATCTGCATTAAGCCCCCCCCCCCGCCTCCCACTAGTGAAACCTGTCATACTAAATCGTCCCTCTAAATTTATCTCAGACTACACATTAAATCAGGGTTGGTGCACTCGCAAGATTTGAATTCAATGACAATTTATGGACAAATTCTATGACAATGAAAATTCTCCAGTGCAAATGGAAAGGTCACATTTTCTTGAATGCAGCCTAGTCCATAATGGAAGTATTTTATTGAACAAGCTTGCACTCATCGTTATTGATTTTCTTTCCATGCCCAAATTTATTGCTACAGCTTGCACATTAAGGGGAGAGGCTGGTTGACTTGGGTGCATATGCTGGATCTCTGGTTCTGCTAAGGGCTGTTCCATTTAAAAAGGTATGGGAGGGGCAGAAGGCAGGTTTGAATTATACCCCACCACCCATAGAAATTTTATTGGCCTTCCCAATGTTGTAACATGGATTGAAGGGACTTTCCTCCGATGACTCATAGAATAAAATATCGAGTGCCTTCCTCCCCTCCCATACCTTTTTAGATGGAACAGCTCTAAACCTAGGACCATGAAATTTTGTACAGGTCCAGAGATGGATAAAATAGGATTGTATGCAAATTTTCAGGGTGGTCATGCGACTAGAACCACACCAGCAGCGCCACCTAGGACATTTTCAATAAACGTTACAAGGAAAAATCGTTTGACCTGTGTTTTGATTTTTATTGCACCAAACATTTATATTTCACATTACTGAGTGTGTATGCACATTATTAGAACATTTTAATATGGTATGATTGTGATAATCATTGATTTACACAACTACAAAGTTGGTAATACTTTTCACTGAAAAAAATTGCTCCAAAAGGTTCCCAGGTAACAGCCACATAACATAATTTCTCACTGAAAACCATTTAATAATGTGTGTTCATATCGTAGGAATATTCCCTGAAATTTTCTTGGAGATCCATAAATAAATAGCGGCAAACAATTTTTCTTAAGGAACGATATCGGCTGGAAAACTGATTTTAGAGGAAATGGGCCGTAAACATTTGCTAGCCAAATGCTTGGCTGCACACCATCAAAGTGGCGCTCTGGAGCGTAAAAACTGTAGTTTTATTCGGTTTCTACAGCCACGAGTCGTTTCTACGATTTCCTTGACAACTTGGCACATTCAAACGATATAAAAATTGTGCATAGACGTGATTTATTGTTTCTTTCACGCTTCAAACAGTTGAAGCGATGAAACAGCCGCCATTTCCTTCAGAGCGGTTGCTAAGGAAGTGACCGATCGCGCATGCCCACAGACATCAATTGATGTCACTCGGAAAGCTCCGCCATCCACGGAAGTGATATGGTAATGAGCTTTCGCCATAAAAGGATGTTTCCGAGACCCAGAGACGTATGATAATGAGCTTCTGCCATATATGGATGTTTCTGTAAGAGTTGTACTATATTTTCTCTCGGGAATACACCGGATTGAGGCGGAGATTGCCGATCTAACCCAAATTCATGTTACAGCTTGTAACTTCCGCTTTCCAAAGATAACTTCCGCTTTCCAAAGATATGCGACAACAACAATAACGCCAACGATCTGGATCTGGAAATGGTTGTCAATGACTAAAACTTGCCGTTTTCAGCGGTTTTAGGCGAATGACAGAGACAGTTTAACAACATGAGTAATTAGGTATTAATTAAACTATTTTCAATGATTTTGTCAGCCAATAAATTTATTTATGTGAAATTTGGGCACATTATGGAGGTAAAAAATACAAAATCTCATGTTCAATTTTTTTTATTGTTCAGCCCCGATATGTCAACACACGTCTCCCCTTTCTGGGCATATATTTCCAGGACTTTGCAGGCCTGGAAAATGTATTTTCAAATTCCAAAACTTTTCAATGATCACTGGCCAGTGTTATTGGGGCCCATGTTAGACTTCACTGACAAGCTCTTACTTTCCTTGAACAGGTTAGGGAAAACATCTCTCTAAATATGGAGGTAAAAAAGGTCATTTTTGCTTGATAACTTTTCATCATAACACTACAAAATCTTCTGACAGGCGACTTACTTTAAATATTGTTACATGTTGGAACAGTGGTATTCCAATGAAAGTGTGCATAGTCTAATTGTTAACAGAGAACAAAACATGTCGTCTATTCTGATGCAAATTAGATAGATGACAATTTGTTTTTTCAATACCATCCGATGCGGATAAATATATCCATGGTCGCCTATGGTGGATGTTTCTATTTTCGATATTATCATTGAATTTTATCGGACAAAAACGACCTTTTTAACCTCCATTTTTAAAGAGAGGTATTTCTTAACCTATTGAAGTCAGTTCATCATTTCAGATGAAGAGTATTTCAGATGTACCCCCAATGCCCCCTATCCAGGCTCCAAGGAGTAGTGTTGTCCGAAACATTAATCTCAGTGTGGTACTGTTGGGTGAGGAGATAAATATATCTACACTCATCAAAATGGTATTAACTGGGCTTCCCAATATAGGTCGCAGACAGAATGTGCAGTGGGATGTGTGCATCACAAACCATGGGGAATATCCACGACCTATCAAGTGCTCAATAACTTCATGGTTACAATCCAGGCTTCTTGATTTCAATCTCAGACAAAATGTGCAGCTTGTGGTAAATGTCAGGCTAGTTTATTCCTATGCTTCAACGTGGAGCAATATATCTAACTAGCAATACATGATATATTAGTATTATGGTCCTTTCTTCATATAGTCGAATTTGATGTGTATTTATGAAATTTATAACTGATTAAAAACATGGCTCCATAGGGAGAAATGAAAATCTACCACCCAGAAATTTGCAGGTGAGGCTCAGACTGGGTTAAGCCTCACTATGCACTCTGTGTGAGACAGATTTTGGCAAGCTCGATTACCAATAATCTATCTTAAAGGGCAGACAACTGCACGGACTGAATAAAGGGACAGTATATGAGGCCTACAGCTTCTTGTGGACGGAAAAAGTGCTCACCTAGATCAGATACAGGAGTTTTTCTTGAAGCAGACAATCTGGAGCGGGGAGGACGATATTGTCGTTGTTCAATCAGTTGACGTCCCACTGTCTGTACCAGGAAGAGTAGAATGTTCTCTCCCCTATAACCATGGTAACAACACAACGTAAAGCATATTTGAAGACTAATTATGCAAAGAATTCTGAACATCAAAGGAAAATATCAATAACTGAGTGAAGCTAGAAATAGTTGGGATAATCTGTCAATCAGTGGATAAGGGAACAAACTGGTTAATTTTGCATCTTTGATAGATATATATTAGTTCACATATGGCTATTTTATGGATACCACTTCCTTATTGACCATTCCTATATATCAGTCTTTTGCTCATAGCCGCTTTGTCCTCGTTTTGAAAATAGATGCGCAGTTCTAACACATCATGTTTCAACGTCATCCTAGATGAGGTCACAATGTTAGCGGGAACCTTCGTATTGATAAATTTCTCTTGACGTTGCTGAACAATGTCAATTTCCGGTTCATACTCCATGTATGAATCACGAGACAATGAATACAATAGCCAAGTCTGGGAACAACAATATGTCTAGACTTCAGCCTTTCCAGCTGCACAAAGACTCAGACAATGGCTACCTACATGAAGTATCTACCCAATTTCCATGCATGCCATGGTCACACAGTGGTGACCGCGTTTTGAAAATGGATCATCTATCTATTTAGTGAATGAAGCGGACTTTCGACGGAAATGCTTCCAACATTCTAACAGCTACTGCACAGAACAGTAATGTTTTTTACTTCAAAAGCTAGAAAACACAATAACAGGATGCTATGCCACCAGACTGTCTTTAACTCTCTCTGTACTCTGTCTCTGTGTCGGTACTTGTGCACTGGTTCAACAACAAATTTAATTGACTGACTGCATCTAGGTGAGATTTGCAATCAAATAGTCTCATAAAATTATATATTTTTTCACTCATATACAGCCGTGTCCCTTACTCTCCTTGTTCCCCCACTGATTCAACTCACTCTAAGATATTCATCTCTTGGCCACTAGGAGCACTTGGAACATTCAATTACCGAGGACTATTGGTAAAGTCTTTTAAATATTGCTCATCTGAGAGACCAAAATGAAGGGATAGCCGACTACACTTACCAGCCCAATTCAGATTAAATGTTGCTAAAATGTTGTTAATTTCATGTGTAGTGAGTTTCATATGAATTTCTTTCTGTGGTTCTAACTGCCTTCATGGTGCTTCAAATGTCAATGGCGGGGACGATATTCTCTATCAAATGGCCAATGACCATGGTGAAGTTCAATCGTCAGTCAAAACAGAGGCCAGAGGCTTCATACAAAGATTGCTTAGCCAATTTAAATCCAGACTTGTCAAGATCTGTCAAGCCCAAATTAGAGATGCACCCAATATAGAGAGCAAACTTGTAAGAATCTTCAAACTGCGTGCAATAGGCTTGACCCTTGTCAATTCATGGTTGAATGGTTCCCTAAAAGTAGTCTCCTACTCAAATGACAAAACGGCCAAATTAGGGAGATCCCCTAAATATCTTTGCATTTTTGTCTGCCATATCCATCGAAGTATGAGGAAACAGACACAAGCCAAGAATTACAGCATCATGGCCGGATAACACAGATAAAGCAAATTCAAATCATTTAATGGTATCTCGAATTACGGAATTTAACTTTGCCCATTTTCTAACTTGCAGTTGAACACGTGCTGTCAACACCCCTTTTCATCTTTAACCTTGGCCTGCTGTTGTTGTTGTACTCACCTGCTATTAGGCAGTGTGACAAGGTCCGTCTCTGTAAGGATCAGGTTTAACAGTTCAAACCTGGGTCCCTGCTGTCCTGCTATCAATGCCTTACATTTACACTTCTCCCAACAGTCACAGTACGCCGTGGGCGAGGTTCGCTTCAACCTGCACAAAATACAAATTAGGTGTTTAGTGAAATCCAGCTTTTGTCAAATTTTGGCTGAAATTGTTTTTTATAATTTTTGTATGGCACCCAAACTGTCTACTAATTAAATCACGAGAAATTGCATTTCCTAACCCAGAACAAGATTGATGAGCGAATGACACGATTCAAGAAGAAATATTGGCAGAATAAAATGCCTGACGATTATTAGCTGAAACAATGCATATTCAAATAAATTTCAAATACATAATCTAATTTCTTTTCTCCCAAATAAATTATCAATTTATTACTGTCTTTCTTGCATTTTGAGAGAAAGTGTATTTGGAAAATATATTGCAACCATCTTTTCTGAGAGCAGTGAAATTCCACACAGTATCTCTATGTAAATTGTGCATCTTTAATCTGAAATTTCAAGGAAATCTTCAGAATCAAAGAAAATCTCCAAAACCTTGCATGTTAAAGTACAATGACCTAATAATTTAACATGCAAAACTGTCAGGGCAAAATTTGTTTTGGTGAATTTAACCCACCTTTGGTTGAATTTTCATAAAATTTCAGGATAAAAATGCACTAATCATGTTCAGATAATGTGCAAAATTTTACTGATCTCAGAAAAATTAGCCCTGATATATTGCCGAAAAACCTGAAATCTGAATCGGACGAAAAAAATGTAACTCTATTTTTGGGGGGTATTTACGGTAGCATATTCCATTCCCTACAAGTCTGTGTTAATAGAGTGATAGATTGTTTAGAGGATTTAAGGTAAGGTAAATCCCCTAATAATTCAATCACAGGAAGTGAAATTTTGAACCATAAAATCAGGGAGTGATCAAATAGGCTAGAATAGGAAGTTGACAGAATTGTCCAAAATCATGCAAACAATCTGCTATTTCTTCATTATTTTCATGATTTTATAGGGTGATGAATTTATTAGAGTAACTGATTGAATTATTAGAGGATTTAAGGTAATACAAACTAGACCGCCTACTGTAGAGATGTTTTACTGGTACTTACTTGCAGTCATGTCCCTTATGGCAGACACGCGCACACTCTGTACAACAGCATAGTGTACCCAATAATCCACACGTCTTACACTCAAATATATCCTGTCAGTCAGAAACAATTATTATTTGTGACTAAAGCTCTCCAAACCACACGAAATATGCAACTATATGAAGCATTATTACGTTAATGCATACATTTTTTATTCTGGTGTATTTAAGAACTGATTTTCCACAATGGTACAACTGCTATGATAGATCATGGTGGACAAAAACGAGTCTTCAAGTTTGACTGTGACTACATGCATAATGGAGCTGACAATATAAAAGTCGGTAAGCATATTCCACGCTATCTCGTCTTTTTGTAAAGTACATGGTTCACAGGCCACTATGAACAGGTTTCGAGTCATGGTCTGCCATCCTCCTTTGATGTTCTAAAATTAGTTGATAACAAACTGAAGCATTATGGAATGGGGAGATCCCACATACTGTCTTGCCTCATCTTCACATTTCAAGTTAAATATGACACTAACGTTCTGTCATTTACCTTGACCTAATGAATAGGGTAAATTGTTCAAACTGTGAAACGCATGTGATGTCATATAGCCAATCAAGATATGAGCTTGCCAACATCGTGGATTTTCTTCTATGTCTGCCAGTGATTTCCAAATATGGCAAGTGGTGGTTGTATTGATGTTAATTTCTTTCAAATAGCCAATCAAATTTGAATTTTAAAGAGGTCATACATCGCACTTCTCCTAATATGGACCTCAGAATATTTATAGAGCTATGACATCACCAAACCCATATTCTCATCAGATAATGTGTTATGTTCAGCTAAGGCAAAACGTGCAGTGTTCGACTTGGATATACGAAGATGGTTTTGCCCCAGTGTCGGCGACATTGGTGCACAGCAGATGGGCCTCTGTGAGATTCGGTTTGTCCTCATGATCTCCCCCATATGTTTATGAATTGGAGCGGGTATTTCAACTATTGATAACTGGTGTAAATATGATATGAATAAAATATTCCCACCATTCCAAAAAAGAACCAACAGGCTTACATTTATGGTAAACCTCGCACTTTTATATACTAGGTTAAAGACATAGGGAAGCGCTCAGAATGACGAACTAAAGCTCAAGTGGCCAGCCAGGTGTCTGTGCATTGCAGGCTCATCAAGGCCAGACAGCATTGTCCAGTGAAAAGCTGAACTACACTGCGAATTGCCCATTAATCATTACACTGTTTTGAATCCTTAAAAGATACTTTAATTTGCAGTTAGCATCAACATGACACAGTCCCTGCTGTCATTGTTGTGCATTAGTGATGGAATTGATAGAGGCATGACAGCGTGCACTGCCTTGGCACATGCACACCCAGGCCTCGAAATTTGGCGTGAACGAAACGATCGTTCGCGTGTCGGTTACGCAAATCCGAAATGGCCAGAACGAAAAATCGGTTACGTCAGTGCGCTTTGGTACATATGTTCTAGTAACAAAAGTCCCAACCTCTTCTCTGTCTGTCCACTGTGCAAACTTTAACCACATGGCGTGTGTCTTTCAGCAGGTTTCAAAAGCGAAACTAAGTCGCGAACTCGGCCCTGTCTGCATCTAATTTCTGTCCACAGTGTAGACTACCACGTGGCAGGCATGTGTCTGTCGGCTTGCACAGACTGTTTTGCCTATCCTCGGTTCAGGGCCGGTGCACTATTATGTAATAAGGGCTGTTCCAGAAAAAAGTGCACTTTTTTTTTGCCCCCACTACCCATGTAATTAAATAGAATTTTATCCCCACCACCCATATTATTGAATATAATATGTACCCAACCACCACCAGATTTAGATATAGTTACCTTCAACCCAACAACCCATGTACTTAAAATAAACATACCTTCAACCCAACAACCCATGTAAATAAAAAAAAAATATCTTTAAGCCAACAATCCATAAAACTGTATTTTCTGTACTGTTATTTGCATTTTTGTATTTGTACATGTATCTCTCTACCTCCAGGCAATATTGTCACTTAAAATTGGGTATATACACTGGACATCCAAATATGTATATGTATAAAAATAATATTCTTCGTTGTCATACCATGCGGTTCTGTTGCCGGTGTTGACCCAACTTCTGTTCCCAGGGCATTGATAGATCGTGTGAAATGTCCCACTTTTTTTCCCCAAAATTGATTCCTTCAGTTCATCTATTTCTTATATAGACATATTCCTTAACTGACGTAAATCATCAAACCCGATTTGTCAAAAGGCGACCAGTATTGCCCCAAATTTACTGCCTTAGTATCTGGGGTAATTGCTCAAACCAACTACTGAACAGGATACATAAACTGCAAAAGACTGCAGCACGTTTGATCTTAGACAAAACAAAACATACTCCTTCTGCTCAGCTTTTTAACATGCTACAGTGGCAAACAGTATTTAATTTGGTTAAACTCAATAAAGGTGTAACTGTATACAAATCACTCAATGGGTATTACCCAGATTACATGAAAGATCTATTCACTGATAACATTGGTCAAAGAACTCTGAGATCTTCTGCTACAAACGTTCTCAAAGTTCCCTTCCCCCATACTGAGCTGTTTAAGAAAAGCCTATTATATTCAGGACCGGTCCTGTGGAATTCCCTGCCAGCCAATACACAAAATGCTTCCTCTGTTCAGAGCTTTAAAACCTTGTTTGTGCAACAATTATCTTCTTAATCCCTAGATTGCATAATTATGCTCCTTTGCCTGTATTGCGTTCACAGTGATGCATACCAAATTGTATAAGTATATAGTTTTCTATTGTTCATATGACTGTAATCCTTTTTGCTTCGATTTGAGTGTGATATGAATGATGTGTGGATGTTTTGTGTGTGAGGGCCTCAGGGAAGATCAGCATTGTTTGTTGACTGAGCGTACATTTGTACTTTACCCTCTTGAAATAAAGTTTTTTTTTTTTTTTTTTTTTTTTTTTAAGAAACTCTTCAACAACTCTTTCCCCCGCCATTTTCATCAACCCAGCCAAACCATTGAAGGTGCCGCTCTTCAATCAGAGATTGGAGTGGATCTTTGTAAAAAAAATTGAACACCTGTGATGTAGACGCCACACTACTGGAAGCAAATGAATTTGACTGTCCACTCAACATGAGATTGCGAGGCAGCGAACAGACAATGCAAAGTCTCATTAGATTCGAGATTTTTTGCATGTTTAAAATGATTAAAGTCACTCTTGCCAGTGGTCACGTATTTCAGTTAATCGTTGCACAACGCATAGCCAGGTCTACTTTATGGATACCGTCAGATGCCACTGATATTTATTTTTCCTCCAGCCACGACCATTTAAATTAGTTTTTGACTCCAGTTTCAAAGTCCTTGAGGTCAGTCGTCCTGTCAACAATTTTGTACATAGTTGACTGAAAACTACAAATACGTCTGACATTGTCAACAGTGAGCCAAAGAAACTTCGCTGTGAAAACTGCCGCCAACAAACACGCGGTTACGTACTGCTTGCATTTACATCCACGGGACGAGAACAACACGCCCTCGGCTACTCAGACTGCAGACCGACCTACAGGCATTCAGTATTCCCTGACCTACTTAACAGCAAACATGCATACAAGTGAGTCAGCTGCTGAGTCTATTTTGGGAAACACGACTCTGCGGGGAGAACGCACTGAGCTGGAAATCTGATCGCACGGGAACCGATTATTTCGAACTTATTAAACCCCCCGGAGGTACATAACTCGAATTTTATTCACATAATTTATATTTTTGGGGCATTCTCAAACCCAAGCCAAAAGATTTTTCGTTTGATAGAATGGTTTAAGGCCGCTGTTAATTAATGGTTCGTTTCCCGTAACCCGCCCGCATCAGTATTTTTGCAAGCAATAATTACGCATTGTATTAATTATTGGTACTGATCCCTAAAAAAAATGCCTATAATGAGTTCTGATTTCGCGAAGCAGCGCTCTCCAGTGATTAAATTGCTCGTAAAATACCGAGATTGTCGTAACAAGTTTCGTAAAGCCGTCATCCGTTCGAAGGGCACTGCAGCGCCACCTGTTGTGCAGTTCAAGGGATTCCCCATAAACTGACCAATGAAACGGCAAACTTTCTTGGGAATCCTCTAAGCTACGTCATTATGTTTTCCAGTCGGAGCTCCGGAAGGAAATTCTGTGGTCTCAATTCCGTCGTTTGTCTGATCGCAAAAACAGTAAATAACAACAAACTGAACATCCACAATGTAATCTAACGAAATATGCATTGAGAAGTGAAGAAGTATAACTACTCGTCTGCAAACTAGATATCGATTTGCACGCGGAGTTCTCAAATCGAACGGAAGTATGTTCATCATACACCCCTTTCGTTCCTCGTACACCGCGCAATGAATGTAGAAATGTCCGCATGGTTGATCGCATTCATCCTGGTTTTGATCAAAATGTTTTGGCCAACGGAGCCACGATAGCTTCAACAAACGGTCAGTTTTATGTTAAATTCACAACTTTCCTATTCTCTGAAAAGACGACCGCCAGCTCTGTCATCGAGCGTTTTCTTTCCAAGGCAGATTTGAAACTTCCGTCGATGATTCTCCTGCATTATATGGGCGCTTGTAATCAGCAAATAAATTATATAAATCTATAAATCACTCGGTGCCATGGATCAAGAATCCACAGTGGCGGACTTGGAAGAGAAGAAAGACTTCTCTTCCAAGTCTTTACTGACTCTGAAAATCAGAAGAAGGCATCGTGATTAGACCAAAGCTGTTGTTGTTGTTGTTGTTGACCAGTGACTTGCTTAGGACAGCTGTATTAATAGGAAAATTTATCAATCCTAAAAAATTAGGATTAATATTATTACTATGTATGGTTGCTTTGGTGAATGCTGATTTAATATTGTGAGCCAGTAGTAATCTGATGGAAACCAGTTCTAAATTAGCTCCATATTATGACACCTCACATAATGTATTTTATGTCAAAGAGTCATGTCTATGGATTGTGATCTGTGATTTCTTTTTAATGGTTATTATGTATGCATTAGTCATTTAATTAGCAGGTCACTGTTCCTCTAGCAGAGATTTTGTTTGATAAATCTAGTCCAGTAAAAGGTTTTATATTTTCAAATTTTGCATCCCAAGTTTTGTTTTAGTATTTTTTTTTTTTTCTCGCTAGGTAATAATTAATAATTATCGCCCTCAGCATGTCTATTTTCAAAAGCAAGGTTACGAGAAACAAAGAATTAATTAACAACGGCCTAACGGAGATTCATTATCTACAACAAGGGTTATGTGTAACCCGGCAGCTCGCCTTTTGGGTATTGTCAATAACATGCAGCTTCGCATAAAGATCGAGCCCTTCAGGTTGCACATCACTGGCAATGACAATACATATTGCAATAAAAATTTGACTTCTTTGTCAGTGATGTTGAAGTTGGATTGAAAGATGAACTATATTATAAAACTTGAAATAAAGATTACCTTTTTTTCCAAAAGTAAGCTTATACATGTCATTATGAATACATGTACAATTGAAATTTGGTCTGAGATGTGGGTGTGAAATGCCTGGACAAATATGGTTCGTGCAAAAGCTTTAGGTTAAATCATGAGGAATGAGATTCGATACCAAAATTGAAGGAAATGGTGTTCTTCATTAAAGGCGACACAAAATTCCAAATCACCAGGGGTTAATATTTAATATTGTACTTCTGAAATGAAATAATGTCATTAAACTATTAGTAATTACTATAAAGGAATATATTGTAGTTGATTTGACGTGTTTGTGTATATGTAACAGGTCGATACTTGGTGTAAGAACGCATTGTTGAGGCTTTTGTGCAGCTGAAAAGGGTCACGTCTAGACGCATTGTTGAGCTCAGACAGGCTATTGTAGGCTTTGTCTTGTGCGATATAAACCCAATGTACACTGCATCTCCTACCTAATAGGTTAGTATCACATATAAGAGATATATGCAGCTTCGCAAAAAGATCGAGCCCTTCAGGATGGCACATCATTTGAGGTTGCACATCATTGGCAATGCACATCATTTAAAATAATAAATTTATTAAGAAATATGATTTCTATATTTAATGATGTTGAGGTTGGATTGAAGGAGGAACTATATTATATAACTACCAATAAAGATTACATTTTTTTTCAAAAGTAAGCCTACACATCCCATTGCATAGATCTGATGAATACATGTTCATGTATAGTTAGGAACAATAGGTGTGCAATTTTGAGCACGTTCTTGGTGTAACTTTGTGTGATGATATGTGAACAAACAAAGCTAATAACAGTGCAATAGTAGGACTAAATCTATCATTTCCAGCATGCAATGGGACACTTGCACTGTGGTAAACCTTCACATTTGTATGCAAATAAAAGAATGCAATGACAACTGTGTCCAATCATACTGTAATGCTCCATAATAATGTGCACGGGTAAAGACTGAGCTCACAAACTGATTCAAACTCACTTTTAATTAATATAGTAAGTTAAATGTGTGGACACAGATATGGTTGTGCAAAAGCTTCAGGGTCAACGAGAATTTGATAACAAAATTTAAGGAAATGGCGTCCTTCATTTAAGGCGACACGAAATTAAAAACTAACAGGGGTTCGGTACTGCGGGATTCCCCCGCCAGTTATTTTGATATTGTACTTCTGAAATAAAATAATGTCACCAAACTATTAGTAAATACTATAAAGGAATATACTGTATGTGATTTGGTATGTATGACTGTATTATATACAATGTACACTGCATCTCATGCCTAATAAGAAGTCAAAATTATTAAGTCCAGCCTAAACAAAAAAGATTAACCCAGAAAACTTTCCAAGTCCAGCCTAAACATAAAAGTCTAACCGGACACCAACACCGACACCAACACCGACACCAACACCAACACCGACACTTTCCCCCTCTCTCTCCCAATACCTCGCCTACTTCGTATACGGCGAGCTAAAAATAGCAACAACAACAACAACACGGTCGGGTGAGACTGAAAATCCGGGAATTTTCTTGAGATTCTGAAAATCTGTTCTATTGGTCGAGACTGATCACGTGACGACATTCGGTATTTCCCGTATTCGAACGTATTCCTCTGCACACACAAACTGTGTCACATAATGTGCCTCCTTATGACAGAATAATCGCCCCGAGGGTAAATTCTGATGAGTGAATTCAGACGAACATCTTCTCGATCGCGCAATTCTTGCTGCGACCCGTCAAAAAAAAGAAATTCATCAGGTATTCGGTGAAGAACTCGCCTTCTAGATTTATTTTGTGCAACTTTTATTAATTTTATTGAATCCCCCAACAACCACCAGAATTTAATTTTCTTTTCCATCACCCACAACCCACATAAATCAGTTTATCATTCAGACAACCACCCATGTAATCATATAACTCGTTTACCCCATGACCCATACGTAAATAGATGAAGTGCCGTCTGTCCCCCCCATGTACTTTTTTCTGGAACAGCCCTAAACCAATAGCGGCCAGGATACAGCTTTACCATACTTGAAGGAGTTGGAATGTAAGGGTTACCCACAAGCTTCCTCGCTCCAAGGTTGTTGCTCCATGGGGAGCTCTGCACGGAGCTAGCAGCAGAGGTGGCATGCGGAGCTCCTCACAGAGGAATTACCTCGGAGCGCGGAGCTTGCGGTTAACTGTTGCTCATTGTCACTCCCGCCGTCTCTAAATTTCCAGGCGGCGTGTTCAATTTCTCAGACTTTTTCAATGTGATTTTAATGGAATCACAAGGAAATGGCGAATGAATTATACAGCCGGAGTCACAATAGCCAATCCTGAATGAATGGAAGCGATTTACGTGTCCCATTCCCGTAAGTTAACCCATTTGTCTGTTCAGTCGCTGACCACGTGCTGTGGACAGTCATATGTCACTCTGACTGCAGCCTCGTTGAGTTGTACAGTACTGTTTGACAGCACACTATTATAATTACGTAACCGTTTTGCGAAACCAATTGGTTACGTAAAAATTAACATCGTAACCGAACGATAGGTTACGTAAGCCAAAATTACCGTAACCGATTTCTTGGTTACATCAATGAACCAATTTTCGAGGCCTGCACACCACAACAACACTGAAGCACAAATGAAAACACAGTCCGAAGGAGATAATCCAGGGCCTAGTTTACGAAGGGAGTCTAATCAAACAGGCTCAAAAATGGCCTGGACCAGGCCATGTAATCAGTGTCACTTTCAAGAGTGTCAGGTTTTCATCCAGATCACAAGGGGTTTTGTGCTTCTTTTGAAATATGTTTCTATTCAGGGCTGTTCCATTTAAAAAGGTATGGGAGGGGAGGAAGGCACTAAATTTTTTATTCTATGGGTCATGGGAGGACATTCCCTTCAATCCATGTTATAACATTGGGAAGGCCAATAAAATTTCTATGGGTGGTGGGGTATAATTCAAAGCTGCCTTCCGCCCCTCCCATACCTTTCTAAATGGAACAGCCCTCACTGCATCTTCCTTAAACAAAGTTATGCTTTGCTATGTCTTGAAACAATGAAATAACACAACATGTTCGAGGCTGTTTTACAGAAACCTTTACAGTTCACCTTTAAATATTAAATTACCTGGTTGATGTGTTCTGCCCCGGTCCAGGTAAAACTACAGTTGTCATTACAGCAGATCATATGTAAGGGTGAGTTATCCAGACTAGATCCCGGCGGGTACAGCATGCTCATCAACAATCCCTTGTCTACTTCCTGTTTGGCTTTTGTAGCCAAGCTTTTCACAGCATCAAATATGGTCAGTCCGGCGCTATAGGCACGTCCACATATGGCCTGCATGAAAGGGGTACAGCCCTCAGCATTCCTACAATGACAAACAAGCTAATTTAAAATCTTTTTCAATGGAGTCATATATACTTTGTTTCTTATTTAATCAAATGGATTAAATAATGATGGTATGCCATAAAAGCCCTGTCAACCTAAAAAAAATTCAGAAATTTCATTGGATGAGATCATGGGTAATGCTAATAATGGGAGACAGAACTGGATCTGAATCCAGATTCTACACTAAAACCTTGAGCATCCGGATAGTTCAATTATAAGTGGATGTATTTCTTCTTCATCTTATCTTGAAGATTACCCTCTGCTTTTGTGGGGGAGAGGGGACTGGGGTCTTTGAAGACAGCTCGTCGCTTCATACATGGGCGCCGCCTGATAAATCGAGACCTCCTGGGGTTGCAATTCATTGAGGGACGACAGAATTATACTAACATTGCAGACATTAGACTACACAGAAATTTAAACTTTCTGCCAAGATGTATCGGATACATACGTTTGAACGCAATATATCAGGGTTGGGCGAGGGTAAGTTTTTGCCCAGGGGACATACTCCTGAGAGTAGTGTAAGCTCCTGGAATATATAAGAGGGTGGGGGGTCGGGCGAGCCTTAATTTAGGAAATAGAGGGTGGGCCTTGGTGCCCGAGTGGTGGGGAAATATTCCCGAGGGTAGTGAATGGGTAGAATAAGTGTAGCATAGTGTAAGCTCAAAGAACATATGAGGGTTGGCGGGTCGGACGAGGCTTAGTTTAGGAGATAGAGGATGGGGCTTGGTGCCCGGGGTTGGGGACATATTCCCAACGGTAGGGGATGGGTTGAATAAGTGCAGCATGGGGTAAGCTTCCAGACTATATCCGGGGCTTAGTTCAGGAGTGAGTGAGTGAATATGATTTAACGTCGCTTTCAACTATATTTCAGTCATATCACAACGTTGGGTCCTACTCCTTTTCACACCCAGAAACCACACGGGTGGGGTCCTATTCCTTTTCACACCCAGGAACCCCACGGGTGCCTCAGTCGCCTCTTTCGACAAGGTGTCTGAGGAGCTGAGGCCTATTCTTACCATGACCTGTGGTGGGTTTGGGAGGGGGAGTTGAGTGGAACTTACTTCAAGAGACAAAGGGTGAGGCTGAGAAGCTGTGGACAGGCAAAAACTATAAGAACTTTTTCGGACAGGGACACACACAGACATCATAGATCCATATATCAAGCTTTCCGCAGCTAAAGCCAGGGCATGATCCAGACTTGGCACGATGTACGCAACGTGGAGTGTGGCAAGGCATAGTGAAATAGGCTGTGGTGCGGAGGTGCGGACATGTCGAAGCACAGGGAATCTCTGAGAATATTAAATGATCTAAAATATAGCCGCACAACTTCAAATTGCAGGCCTGGAGTGTTATGACGAATGGTAAATCCTGTTCTCCTGAAGGTTCCCCAATTCTCCTGAAGGTTCCCCAATTCTCCTGAAGGTTCCCCAATTCTCCTGAAGGTTCCCCAATTCTCCTGAAGGTTCCCCAATTTCAGTTTTAGAAGACCCTCTATAGGTTACCATAATATTTTGTGTTTACAAGTATTTATCCCTGAAGCCCCAGTTACAGGTAATACCATAGGTTACCCATTTTCTAATCATGGTAACCTGCAACAGGTTTCCTGTGATATTATTACAACACAGGCCTGTATTCATGAAAAATTACTTTGTATTACTATTGGTTTCAGTATGTTCAAAGAGAAGAAAATTGTAAAAAAAAACAAAAAACCAAGCCCATTGTAATGAGTTTTATAATGGCCCTTTCAGAGAGAATTAAGGTTGAATGCCACGTTCAGCAATATTTCAGCCATATAGCGACCCAAGAATGTTGAGAATATATATGTGCTCAAGCAGAGCTGTCGATGATTCCGAGTTGTAATTATTTTTTCTTGCCGTCAAAGTGACAAATGCATGAAGAAATATTAGAGTAACAATATCCTACAGAGTAACAATATCCTACAGAGTAACAATATCCTACAGAGTAACAATATCCTACAGAGTAACAATATCCTACAGAGTAACAATATCCTACAGAGAGAATATTGATATTCCTTCAAAATTCTGCGCTGCTAACAGAAAACTTTGAGACAGTTTACTGCTATAGAAATATTTTGCTTCCCTTGCCCCTTAAGCACCCAAACCCATTGTAACGAGTTTGAAAATGGCCCGCATCAGGCCGATACCTATGATGATAAGCCAATAAGATTACTTCATTCCCCTTCAATGGTGAATAATCTCATCGTAGCGGAGTTCTGCACTTACCTGGCCAACAGGAGGTCGAGTAGATATGGTTTAATGACTGGCGAATCACAGAGCAGCTTTAGGATCTGTAAGGCATTACTACGGCGATCCTTCTCTTCTAGTTTGACCGGCGGCACGGACAGTGTGCTGTGTTCCTGGAGAATACTCGGCCCCGCCCCTACGTTACTCTGGTTACTGGGTGATGGACGAGACACATTCTGGCTCTCCATATCTGAGGGAAAAATCAATCAGGCCAAGGATTTAGTCATATAAGACAAGATGTGTGTGAGAGGGTCAAAGTTTTACGAAGGCCTTATGAAGACTCTTCAAGAAACATGGGGGGGGGTTTGGCTTAATGACACACTCATGATGGTTTCACTCATATGGCGACAGTCAATTTGGTTAGTGGAGGAAGCCTGAGTACCCAGAAAGAACATCCGCCGTTGGCAAGTAACTGACAAACTTCCACACATGGACCAGCAGGGCTTGAACCCATGCCGGTTCAGCAGTGTGGAAAAATAAAGGAACATAATTTATGAGTATTACAGGGGAACAACAGAATTATTTTATTCAAAATCTAGTCTTCTTGATAATGATTAAAAGAGGACGGCCACAATTTGAGGTTGATATTTCATGCAAAATTCTATAATTCAGACTTATTATACTGTCTGACCTCGAAATACTTCAGGCCTTAATTATTTGTTGTCTCGTGACTTAGACTTCCAGTGCTGTGGTTGGGTTGCACCCAATGACCCTCCGTGGCCACTCCCTTGGTTACTTATGCTGGAAAACTACTGTTACGACACGTAACAATGAACAAGATGAGTCGCCTGAAGAGTTAATCATGGATGATGGTTTTATGACAAGTTACCAAGGAAAATCAACCTTCATTCTAGGGAGATAGTCATCCCGAACATGCTAAACTCTGGCCAGTAATTTATTCATATAGTGAACACCCTATGGGATATCTGGATTTTCCATGATATAAACATGTAGTTGACCAGAAAGGACTACCATACCATAGAATATCACAAACCATCCCTGTAAACAGCACATGAACAAGTACCTGTTTTAAGAGAGTCGTAACTTGGAGGATCGGGTGGCCAGTTCAGGGTGGGGATAGCAATTCCAGAATCCTCTCTGTCAGGATCTCGCGTGTCGAGTCCGCTGACAGCACGTGCGGCAGATGTAGCTCTCCTCATCATCTCCCTCAGACTAACACTGAAAATGCAGCATAGAAGTTTTAACTTATAGCTCCTATATTTCATATTAAACAAGTTTTATCATTCAGGAGATCAAATAACCCTGAAATTGTTAAGGAAATATAGAAATAATACATTTTGGATGATTTTGAACATTCTCTCAACTTCTGGTTTCTGATAAATTTCATCACATCTGATTATATTGTGGGAATTTGCACTTGCTGTGATTAAATTATTATAGGGTGAGTGAGTGAGTGAATAGGGTTTAACGTCGCTTTTAAATTATTATATCATTCATAGTCGCTAATGTTGTAATATGGCAGTGTTCCAAAATCGACAATACTATCTTTGGGGTGTTACTTTGTCTGTTGAATTTTCGAAAACATTTTAAGTAAAAGTGATATCCCAAACCCCCCCCCACCCAACACACACCTTCACAACACACACAAGCCTGATTTACCTTCTGGAGGTGGGATCTGCATTCCGCCCCTGTATGGAGGCGAGGGCATCTACAGCACTACTCACAGCATTGATAGCATCCAGGGTTGAACTGAAACTACTGCTGGTTGTCACAGGGGGTGTGCCTGAGGTATCTGATCAAACACAACAACAACAACATTCTAATAATATGTACATCTGATATAAAGTTTGAATGAGTTTATACGATTTAACAGGGTTTTTTTACAATCATATCACAACTGTGCATACACGCGACATAGCACTTCATTATAGTGCTGCCTCACTGAAGCACCATGACATAGGCAGACATGATACTCCACCCAGTCACATTATCTAAACAACGGGCCAACCAGTCCTTGATCTATCTTCTTAATGCTGAGCACCAGGCATGGAAGCAACAAGTTCCATATACCTTTGATAGGGCTCAGCCTAGGATTGATCCCAGGTCCTCCTGCCTGAGAGATGGATGCTCTAACCATCAGACCCTCGCAGTCAGGTCCATAAAAGGTTGATTTATAAACATATTAACAAACAGGCAGTTGCACACTGAAATTTAGTATCACTAATGCTGTGAAATGAACATTTTATTTCTGTAATTCAAGGACTCCTTAAGTAACATCTTGACTCATATTTTCGCCTATGATTCATGGGCATTACTGTACGAGATATCGTGATAATACTTCTGCATTATTATTTTATCCAGGAAGAGGAGTCAGTTTACTGAGGTGATGGTTTAGACAGGTTCCTCTGTATGAAGGGAATGTAATGGCTGTTCACTTACTACCTCCTGGGTCAGTGTTCTCCTTGTTAGAGGTGGGCACACACATGGCAGAGCAGGCGTGAATGATATTCCTACTCCCGTCACATCGCTCCCTCAATATCTCCTGGATCATCTGCTGAGAACTGGCAGAGTCTGAAAGAAGCAGGTGAATATAGGTCACCGTAAATATAGGGCATGGGGATAATGATAGGTCACAGGTAAGATAGGTCACAGGTAAGTAGGTCACAGGTAAGATAGGTAAGATAGGTCACAGTGAATATAGATCGCTGTGAATATAGGCAGAGCTTTAGATTACACCCTGGCTATAACGATTAATATGCCGCCCAAATTAGGATGTAATGTGCCCCAATTAGAGAGCAAGAGAAAAATTGGGTTTATATTTTTCTTGCATTGGGAATCAATGGAGATTCCTCATCAATTAAGCCTCATATTTGACTCAAAGCCTACCTATTTTGTCAGAATTGGAAGATTTCTCTGAATATTTTCATTAATTTGGGTGCATTTCCCTGCCTAAAATTCACACTGAATTAGCATAATGTAAAGCCCCGATAGGTCACTGTGAATATAGGTCACATATACTTGAAAGACTAGACAGAGGTAATAACTCTTAACATGTTGAAACATGTGGTAGATGCATGGGGGAAGATGTACTTTGCAAATAGTGTAGGATATAATACATGATGTTGAGGCTTATGGTGAATATTTGATGCATAAAAGATTTGATTTAGGAGACATCTGCAAAGACTAGAGAATATACTAATTATCTTTTGCAACCATTTTACTTTTGCAAAGACATTGCATGAACGACAGACAAACAGACAGACAGACAGACACGGTTACAATAGCATCCTCAAGCTCAAGAGGGAGGAAGAAGCCTTACTTGGATCCTGTTCAGCAGACGAGAGCATGGACGTCACACGATCCAGGTCACAGCGTAAAATATGTGGCATCATGGTCTGGTGCTGGAAAACATAACAGACCTCTCATTGTTATTGTTCAAATAAGGATAAAATCACCAATTTACCGTAACCCCTCTAATAATCCACCCCCCCCCCACCCCCACCCTATCAAATTTAATCCCCTCAAATTTTGAATTATCAGACTGATTACTGTAACAGACATGAAGATACTTTAGAAGCAATCATGGAAAACACTTGTGGGAAACTAAAATTTCAATAAACATTGTGGGACTAGAAGTGTAAGGTGGATTAACTCCTTTAATTATGAACAATGAAGGAGCGAATAAGCAGAAAGTGATGAATCAAGTTGTTACCTATATTCCAGTTTCATAGTTTGGACATTTATTCATATTAAGAAATAATCACTTATAAAAAGTGTGAAGGGCAGTAACACTCACCTCGACTGCCATGAGAATAATGGCCGCCTTATTCTTCATATTGGTACCCATGGTAACAAGGGACTGAACTCCGACATCCAAACAGTGTACAGGGGGCAGGTCCAGCCAGAGAGGGTCACGTATACCGGACACGCAGTCCTTGGCTAGTGGATATATAGCTCCATTACCATCTCGGAGAAGCACTGGTGACTCCTACAAAGGGAGGTAATGCAGAGCTTAAATATTATCAACACTATTCATCCATCCATTTTCATTGCCACTGTCGTCTTCTGATTAAAATATGGAAACAAAAAGAAGCTCCAGATGTTCCGAGAGAGAAATTTCAAGTGAACTATTCAAGCAATTTGACCCACCTGGTTACAGCTACTGTTATGGAGGGTAATACTGTGATCATTGTGTCCCAGGAAGGAGCGAGTGTGAGTTGGAAAGACACTGTCCTGTTCCACCTTACCACAGCTCAGGTTATATACCATATAACTCACCTGGTCACAGCTACTGTTATGGAGGATAATACCACGATCATTGTGTCCCAGGAAGGAGTGAGTGTGAGCAGGGAAGACACTGTCCTGTTTTACCTTACCACAGTTCAGGTTATATACCATATAACTCACCTGGTCACAGCTACTGTTATGAAGGGTAATACTGCAGTCATTGTCTCCCAGGAAGGAGTGAGTGTGAGTAGGAAAGACACTGTCCTGTTCTACCTTACCACAGCTCAGATTATACACCATATAACTCACCTGGTCACAGCTACTGTTATTGGAGGGTAATACCACGATCATTGTGTCCCAGGAAGGAGTGAGTGTGAGTAGGAAAGACACTGTCCTGTTCTACCTTACCACAGCTCAGGTTATATACCATATAACTCACCTGGTCACAGCTACTGTTATGGAGGGTAATACCACGATCATTGTGTCCCAGGAAGAAGTGAGTGTGAGTAGGAAAGACACTGTCCTGTTCTACCTTACCACAGCTCAGGTTATATACCATACAACTCACATGGTCACAGCTACTGTTACGGAGGGTAATACCACGATCATTGTGTCCCAGGAAGGTGTGAGCAGGAAAGACACTGTCCTGTTCTACCTTACCACAGCTCAGGTTATATACCATATAACTCACCTGGTCACAGCTACTGTTATGAAGGGTAATACTGCAGTCATTGTCTCCCAGGAAGGAGTGAGTGTGAGTAGGAAAGACACTGTCCTGTTCTACCTTACCACAGCTCAGATTATACACCATATAACTCACCTGGTCACAGCTACTGTTATTGGAGGGTAATACCACGATCATTGTGTCCCAGGAAGGAGTGAGTGTGAGTAGGAAAGACACTGTCCTGTTCTACCTTACCACAGCTCAGGTTATATACCATATAACTCACCTGGTCACAGCTACTGTTATGGAGGGTAATACCACGATCATTGTCTCCCAGGAAGGAGTGAGTGTGAGTAGGGAAGACACTGTCCTGTTCTACCTTACCACAGCTCAGATTATACACCATATAACTCACATGGTCACAGCTACTGTTATGGAGGGTAATACCACGATCATTGTGTCCCAGGAAGGAGTGAGTGTGAGTAGGAAAGACACTGTCCTGTTCTACCTTACCACAGCTCAGGTTATATACCATATAACTCACCTGGTCACAGCTACTGTTATGGAGGGTAATACCACGATCATTGTGTCCCAGGAAGGAGTGAGTGTGAGTAGGGAAGACACTGTCCTGTTCCACCTTACCACAGCTCAGGTTATAAACCATATAAGTCACCTGGTCACAGCTACTGTTATGGAGGGTAATACTGCGATCATTGTGTCCCAGGAAGGAGTGAGTGTGAGTAGGGAAGACACTGTCCTCTTCCACCTTACCACAGCTCAGGTTATAAACCATATAACTCACCTGGTCACAGCTACTGTTATGGAGGGTAATACTGCGATCATTGTGTCCCAGGAAGGAGTGAGTGCGAGTAGGAAAGACACTGTCCTGTTCTACCTTACCACTGCTCAGGTTATATACCATATAACTCACCTGGTCACAGCTACTGTTATGGCCCGTTGTACTGCGATCATTGTGTCCCAGGAAGGAGTGAGTGTGAGTAGGAAAGACACTGTCCTGTTCTACCTTACCACTGCTCAGGTTATATACCATATAACTCACCTGGTCACAGCTACTGTTATGGAGGGTAATACCACGATCATTGTGTCCCAGGAAGGAGTGAGTGTGAGTAGGGAAGACACTGTCCTGTTCCACCTTACCACAGCTCAGGTTATAAACCATATAACTCACCTGGTCACAGCTACTGTTATGGAGGGTAATACCACGATCATTGTGTCCCAGGAAGGAGTGAGTGTGAGTAGGGAAGACACTGTCCTGTTCCACCTTACCACAGCTCAGGTTATAAACCATATAACTCACCTGGTCACAGCTACTGTTATGGAGGGTAATACTGCGATCATTGTGTCCCAGGAAGGAGTGAGTGTGAGTAGGAAAGACACTGTCCTGTTCTACCTTACCACAGCTCCGGTTATATACCATATAACTCACCTGGTCACAGCTACTGTTATGGAGGGTAATACTGCGATCATTGTGTCCCAGGAAGGAGTGAGTGTGAGTAGGGAAGACACTGTCCTGTTCTACCTTACCACAGCTCAGATTATACACCATATAACTAAGTCTCAGGCCAGATCGTACAACCACATGGATTCCTGCAAAAAACAATGACTGGCCTTCAATCTTTCGTCAAACTACAGCTCTTATATGCAAACTAATAACATGTGTTAAAACTACATTTTTATAAGATGGTAGTGTTTATGCACTTATGTAATTATAAAAGGAATGACTTCATTTTTGACATCATAGACAGTTCAACTGCAGATGTTTCATTTTACAGAATAAAGGTGACTACTTGATGCCCCGATCAATACTCATCCCCCTAAGGGAGACAACACTTAAAAGTAGACATAGCTAACATTACATTATACTAGGTAAACTTTAATAAAGCTCAAAATCAATACACCAAGAGCTATTCCTCAATTACATATTCAGTCAAAATTTGGAGTGAATTGAATCAATAGTTTTCAAATAATCATACGAACATAAAAACATGACACACACGGACAGACAGCACTTCTGTATTCCCTACTCGAGTCCAGCGGAGGATAAAAACGCCCAAATTTGAATATTTTAAGATCAGGAGACAAACCTTCGCAATCCACGGCCACAGCCAAGATCTGGCCATTTTCCACAATGGTCACCTTCTTAGGGCTCTTCTGGAAGCAGTCTGGTACTCGCGGAGCACTCGTACCCTTCACCACCTGTACAACATGGTCAAACAATAGAGAGGTAGTTAAGAATAGGTAAAGAGAGTCAAGAATCCCATGTCATACATTTTCACACAGAAAGTTTCATTTCATGGCTAGATTTCTTTCATTTGGCTGTAATGTTATAGAAACTAATTCTAATATTTATATAATTTTTTAAATATATCTGTACATCGCAGCTAAAGAGTGGTTAAATAACTTCAATGGTAGAATATTTTGATAGGTCAAGAAATCCTGAATGAATATATAGGGGAATGAAAGACCATTTGGCCCGTGCCCCCGGACTTGTGGCGAGTTCATATGGAAATTCAGATGGTGCCATCTGTGGGTGGATATTGATGAAACAAAATCCAAGTGACATCTGGTGGCCAGGTATCCAAATACCACATAATAGCGAAATAATTCGTCACGTTTATTTTCAAATTTTGTTATCCAAAAAAAGAAATTTCAATGAAGTTGTGCCCATGTGGTTTGGCCTGTAGAAGGATGCTGACAAAATGCAACCCTAAGCAACATCTTGCATCAAGGTATGCACCAAGTGCTTTGAGAAATTGGGGGATGAAAAAACATTGCGAAGAAATCCCAGTCCCAGTGTCATAGGTTATCATTCTATTAATTATAATTCTACATTGTATACAGTAGTTACCTGAAGCTCATCCTTCCGTAATAGACGACATTCTTGTAACAGTGTTGCAGGGTCATCCTTCCCAGGGAGGGAGGCACCTGCCGTGCTCGTGGATGGAGCAATCACAGGTGCCGTCTCAACTTCCTTCGGTTGGAACTTGACAGCGGCATAAGCACCATCAACCTGTAATAACATTAATAAGTGTCAAGAGATCAGTATTCAGACAGGAACAGATTGTTATTAACCCTCTCTGTACCGTATCGGTACAATTATACCGATAGAAATATAGTTCAATGATTGCCTGTCATTGGCAAACAAAAATTTGGAATTTCTAGACGAGTATTTTCAGCATATTATATCTTGTTCGAAAGCTTGGAGTATCATCTTTGAAACTACGTAGACAATGATAAGTATATATTCGCTCCATTCATATTTATAACAGTGTTGATACCAGCTTGGAACTGTTAAATATTCCGGTACAGAGGGAGTTAACTTACACTTGTAATCAGTAATCATCAAGGATTTATGCGTGCTGAGTTTTTAAGGCAAGACGAGGGTCTGAAACGCGTCAATTCTGGATATTAAAAAGTACACACAGAAGACAGCTGAAACTTTCCACACTTACTAACCTGTGTAATTGGACCTCAACACCAAAATTTGGTGATCCTAACCCCACCAGTTTTCAATATTTTTGCGAGTACAATTTTTAGAGAGTGCGGTTACGGGGAATACTATATTTTGGTTATAAATGAAAACACAACTTCAAACTAAGTTGTTTTATATCTCCATATATTCTATGAACAGGAATATCTATGAAATGATGTTTACTAATATGTTTTTCTATTTGCAGGGCTTCAATAAACCATCCGGATTTTAAAAATGAAAAATTTGTTGTATTCTTTCTCATCACAACACCCCCCAAATACCCCCCATCACTTTTTAATGAGATATTCCTGTAGCCCACAGTGAGAAGAACAACTGCTGAAAATTTCATGACAATTGGTTGAGTAGTTTATTGAAATGAATCTTTCCCGTGCCAAGAAAAACGTCAAAAATACAATCTGAGAAATCAGCTGCCGAACATTTCTGAATTTTCAGCATAATATTCAACGCATGTACACAGTTTTTTGAACAGTGTCATTTGAATTCCAACATGTAAATGTCTTTGGCAATGATAGGAAAGTGTTCTACAACTGTCACAGCATATTGAATAGTCTATCAAAAATAGATATTGCCGACAAAGTATCTGTATGAAGTAGAATGTAACCACTACCAGTCTGATTTGTACTGTGAACGTCAGCTGTCAAAGTATTGTTGTTGTTGTTGTTGCCCAACAAGCGAAGTTTTCTTGTGCTGGCAGATTCATTTGGTCTGAGTTCTGGCGTATTTTCAGTAGTTTCATCAGCTTTCCGCTTCCGACTACGTCTCCTATATCCGCGATAAGCCTTTCTGGTACTTGATTTTGTAGTGCCAGGCATATTTATGACGAAAACGGCAGTATTTATATTTTTTTTCAGAAACAATTTCGTAAACCGGAAGTCGTCATTTTCGTCATCGTTGTCAAGGAAGTAGACTGAACAATCTTTACTGCGCATGTGCGATTCAGTCCGAAGCTAAACGATGACGCATGATCGCCTTATATGGAAATTTCCGTTGGAAATCAACATAATTTATTTAAGCTTTTCATCGGAAACTGCCGAAGATCGTTTATTCACATTACGCCAACGATAAAGTTCAAAATGGCCGCTTGAATTTGATACCAAACACGATCGATACGAGCTAACTTTAGTATACGTTGTCATGGAATAAAAACGGCAAATTTTCTCTTGAATCACACAAAATAAAGACAAACAACAGAACACACGATCAGTAAAATTTTCTTTTATTGCAAAATCTGATTTATTTGACAAATAAAACATTCACCAGCTGATAGACAGAGGTTTATAGTACACAAAAACACAAAAAACTCAATCTACGAAATTTCACCACAAAAACGTAATTTCAGACCCACGTCTTATTAAGTCAATCACCACTAACTTTTTGGATAAAATTTGATACATTATTTTTAGCACCCATTAAAATCATGAGAAGTAATAGACTTTCCGGATGATTTGGCCATTTTGTCAACTACCTGTTCTAATAAATCTCACCACCCTGTTTAAACCAGGAAATTTCCCTTTCCACGATTCCATAGAGGATTTATTAATTTCCGGTTATTTTACCATCATAAATTCCAAATAGAAATATCACAAAGACAATCATTTTCCGAGTTGCTTCTGTGTTACTATGTTCAACGTTGTTGATGTGTTTTACAACAGAAGTAGCAGAATTAACTATGTGATAAGGCTGAAATTGTCGACAGTAAACTTCATGTCAAAATACGCCCAAGTATAAGTTTCTCACTTTTGCACCACTGTGGATATAAGGCATGTCAATAGAATGGTTGTGGTGAGCTCTCTGTGGACAGGACTTACCTTGAGTACCCGGCCCACGGGCATCGTTTTAATGTCCTCTACGAATACGACGTCTTTTAAAAGCCAGTTCTCTTCGTCACGCTTCTCCACCAGCTCCTTCACTGGGGTCGTCGACTTCTTACGCTCTGAATGAAATAAATCACGATTGCATTTCAAACACCACAAAGAATATAAACTCTCAAGTGTCCAGTCAAGAGTACAGTCGACATACAGCAGGCTTGAGGCGAGAAAATGCACCAAAGCGATTAATATTCTTGTACGTAAATTCATGTATATCGCAGTCCACATCACTCTCTACAGTATATGACACATCCAATGATCCACCTTTCATGTAAGTGTCCCGAAACTAAGGCGAGAAACAGAATTTCTGGGGACAACATTGAATCTGGATGGTTGGCAATATAAAGGCCAGAACAATAAAATCATACATGATCTCCCTGGGGCAAAGCCTTTACCTCACACCATGACCGGGTAC
>JAVTVY010029445.1:0-126657 GCA_036873755.1 Hanleya hanleyi | reverse complement strand
CCTCGTGACGAAGGCCCGTCGTCAAGGTGATCAAGACCCGAGTCAGGCCATCATGGCTGAATGTTGGAAACTCACTGGCAATGGTTATTATGGAAAAACGGTAACCAACCAGGATAAGCACGTCAATGTGAACATTTGCACGACTACCCAAGCCCGCAAAAAAGTCAATTCCCCGCTGTTTCGGTCCGTGGAGGTGATCGATGACGACACCTATGAAGTCACTTTAGCCAAGAAGACTATCCGGTATAATTTACCCCTCCAAATTGGGTGTATGGTCTATCAGATGGCCAAGCTGAGGATGCTGGAATTCATCTATGATTTTATGGGTGTGTATTTTGATCCCTCAGACTGGCAACTCATGGAAATGGATACAGATTCGGCCTACATGGCCGTTTCCCACCCGGACTGGGAGTCACTCGTCAAACCCGAGTTACGGGCACAATATGAGGCGGAACGGGACCAGTGGCTACCCCGACGCGATCACTACACCTACGACAAGCGGACACCCGGGCTCTTCAAGCTGGAGTGGAGCGGCGATGCTATGATTGCGCTCTCCTCCAAGACCTACTACTGTTACGGAGGAGATGGAGGAGAGGAAAATAAATTTAGCTGCAAAGGAGTGAGCCGGCGCGATCCCAACATAGACAAAGATCTCTACCTGGGCGTGTTACAAAGCCAGGCCAGTGCGAGTGGCACTAATCGTGGATTCCGTGTGGTGGACCACCAGATGCGGACCTATATCCAGCAACGAGACGCCTTTACTTTCTTTTATCCCAAACGAAAAGTATTGGCCGACGGTGTGAGCACTACATACTTGGACTTGTAAAATGTCGAACATTAACTGTGGATACACGAGTTATAAAACTGTAAAAGTAAAAGAGTGGTCTAAGGCGCCGGTATTAAGTGCTGGTGGGGGAAACCCGCGTAGGTTCGAATCCTACTCCTGACAAACTTTTTTTTGTATATACTACTACTATTCTATGTGTACATACCCTACTATTTGTACCCTGTATTCTATTTGTATAGTCTAATCCTTGCTTGTTGACTTAAATAAAGAGAGAAAAAGTCAAATCATTTTTTTTTTTTTTTTTTTCATCAATTTTATTCAACGTCAGAACAACAACGTCATAACAATATAACGTCATAACAATAATAAAACAAGATGCGCGCGCAGTACATTTTTTTAAGTTAACCAGAGAAATGGAGCATACACATTAAAACGAGAGGCCGTCCAGTCATAGACGAGGACATCCCGGTCTTCGGCTTGACAATAATCATCAAACATATGTACAATGGTTGGCATAGAATGTCCTCTACTCCGGTGAGTGAGATAAAACACACAGTACTGTCCGCACACACTACTCAAGGGTCCTTGTAATCTTTGCGTATTCCAACGCCACTCTGTAGTAGAGACGTCCATGAATTTCACCAAATCGGCATGTAGGGGTGCAAGTCCGTAGGAATCAAAGTATTCGCCTTGGCCTAAGGTGTCCACGTACACCGCTATCCAATGTTCACCGGGTCCACTCCTCGGGTCTGTATTCAGGATGTAGGCTGCTGGGGTGGTGGAGTGAGTGGGAAACACATTGCGTGGAAACACACCTCGAAAGGGGATCTTGGGATCTCGCTGGAGTATGCTCATCAGCTGCTCTGTATCCATCTTAGGTGGCGAAGTCACACAGCACGTTTCTTTGGTGATCCACGCTGATGACGTTATCAAACTCGGCGTAGCAAATCACGTTAATGGTGTCGGGTACAGGGATGGAGAAACGCAGTTCCAACCATAGGTTTCCTTTCTTGAGCAAAGCCAGTTGATGATCGTGTTCCAAGGTGGGGGTGAGGTCAAAGGCGAACAATGTGTACCCCTTCATAAAGTCGTCTCGACTGATGGTATTGCCTTCGTCCTGGTTGTTTTGTCCTGTAGCTGTAAACAGGTTCAGGTAGGTCCGCACATAGTTTTCCTTAGTAAAGTCCGGTTGTAATGGCCGGGCTGGAATTTGATGGCCGGCCACGTGCAGTGCCACAAAGTTAATGTTGAAATGTTTAAAATTGAACGGATTCTCAGCCCAATTTCCATTGAATGCGGTGTTGGTCACACACGCCAGGGTAAGACGTTTAGGCAGATCCCCTAGAAATAAATTTTCACGATTGGCCATCATCGAACCTGTGGGCACAGAGAACACCTTGGTCTGTACGCGTCGGATGGGGTACATGGCTGGTTTTTTCGCTAAAGCTTCCATGTGACCCAGCAACACGCCCTGTTGCAAATCTACCGTACGGACAAACAGGGCTGCATCTTCAATGACGATCTGGTAATCGATATCGCCCTCTCCACCGCACATTAAGGCGAACTTAGGTAAGGACCGGATCAACTTGATCTTGATGGATACACCGTTCATCATGTAGCGGTTTTGCATGAACAGATCGGCGTGCAGTCGTCCCATCATATCGATGGACTTGCTTTTGGCTGCCAGTTTTTTGCGTGACTCGAACCCAGCATTGCCACCGGTTATGTTGTCCAGGTATCCGGGTCTATCCCTGAAGTACAGCTCAGCTTGTAAGTGTGATTCTTTGGCATCAATATCGTACGACAACATCGTCTCCATGTAGGCTCGGTACGGGTACGTATTGGTGGACGTACTGATGAGTTTATCGTTCAGACCTATATCCACCTGTTGGAACAAGGAGTGCAGCCAAACATTCACCGGGCCTACTGGCGCATCGACCGCTATCTCCGTCCCGTCCCTGTTCGTTATTTTGGCTTTCACGTACAAGTAGGTGTGGGCTAAATCCAGGTAGGCCGTATCTTTGTTTTCAATGGTAAATTCTACGGGCCCCATCCCCGTCAGGCTAGCCAGGGGTCGATGTTCTACCCAACGTCCTTCGCCTACACTCGTTTGGGTGGGTGGAAAAGTCCACAAATCCAATTCACTGTTGGTAGACGGACACGACTTGGAGTGAATGTATGCCATTATGCGAAGATGTCTCTCCTACTATTACTTCTCTTCTTTTTCTTCTTCTTCTGGGGCGTAGTCCTTCTCCTCTGGGGTGTTGGACGTTGAATGAATGGGGGCAGTGTCGGTCTTTGTCTTTTAAGGGCTTTGGCGATCAAGACGCTGCCCGCTTCTTTAGCCCGGCGTTTCAAAGCTTGTCGGGGTGCTGTGCCTTCCATCACATCACCGGCCACGCGCAATCCACTGCGTACCGCTTGTTTTCCCACCGCTTTCACACCCCGTGTCACCATGGGTAAAAACGTTTTCATAATGCTGCCCAGAATGTTCCCCAATCCGTGACCGCGTTGCATGCGTGCCCCGCTAAACACGGGCAAGTTTCCGCCCGTTTGTTTCTTGTAGTAGTCGGCATAGCTGGGCGTATGGCACTGGTAAGGCACGTACATTATACGAAGTGAGGAGAGCGAGCTTGTCGGAGAGCAAGTGTCAGCACCACTTTTCCTCGTTCGAATGGGATCGGACGTCCCCTGTCATCTCTTATATCCACCGTGATCGTGTTGATATCGGTATGGCGTACGGGCAGGTACATGATATGGTTGAAACTCTCGGTGGCTTGTTCGCCATACGTCTTGGTAATGGGCACCACCCGTAACAGAGGTGTGTTCACATCACCCACAATATGGCTGTCCACGGCGTCCGAGTAGACGTACAGTGCGTACATACCTACTTTCATATCCATCAAATAATCCCCGTTGACAATGGTGGATCCCTTGTAGACGGATTGAGGCATCCTTAACATTTGCTGTAGCATAGGACTGAGTTTCACATTCGCGTTAGCGGTCAGCATGATAGAGCTCCTGTCGTTGTGTACGTCGACATCGAACAATATCTCTCTCTTGATGTTCAAGGATATCAGGTGTGTTGCAGCACCCATGCTGAACTTTAGGGCCTTGTACTTCATCAAGCCATTCAGAGCCTGTATGAACGTCTGCGGTGTATCGTATTGGCCTTGGGGGAGAATGAGTTTGTAGACTTTATCTTCGTAGGTCACTTCGTACCATACTTCTCCGTCTTGTACATTGTACCATGAATAAGGGTATTGAATATCCACCAGTCCACATTCCCAGCGTCCCGGTAAATGTAACGGTTGGGGTAATTGCGTGACATACTTGGTCAAGGTGTTCTCAGGAAACACGTCGAATGAGCTATTACTGGGCAACGTCAGGTAAAACATGACGACGACTGAACTTTCTGGCTTCTGCACCGGGGTTTTATAGGAGTTATTTGTGTGTCCTTAGTAAGGTTCCCAACCCTTGGGCGCCTGACCTCGGCGTTGTGACCGTCGCGGTGACTTAGCTCTGGGGCTTTGCAGGGGATGGCGTGGTAAAAGGGGTGACGAAGTAGGTGGCCGCCGTGCGGGTGTTTTGGTCGGCGTGTGCGGTTGCCATTCACCACGTTCCCAGATAGGGGAAAGTCGAGAGGGCGCTTGCATCCAAACAGGTGACGAAGTAGGTGGCCGCCGTGGGGGTGTTGTGGGTGGCGTGTGCGGTTGCCATTCACCACGTTCCAGGGTAGTGGGGAGACGTCGAGAAGGGGCTTGCATCCACTTCCAGCGTTCACGATTTCCTACCAATTCTTGAGGGGTGTGCGTGTCTTTTAACCCCTGAACAAAGGCTTCCCAGCCCGGTGGATTAGAGTGTTTGCGAGAACGCACCATATCGTTGATTAAATCCGTGATATGAGACCCCGGCACCACTTGGTTGCGAATCAGTAGGTTTCCTTCCGCATTCCAATCCATATCGGCATTCTGTTTCACCCGATCCAACAATAAACGGGCCCTGGTCTTGTAGGCTTTAGGCACACTGGCCAATACTTCCTGTTCCAGCTCAGGTGAGGCCGAGGATGACGGTGGTGGTGGTGGTGGTGGTGGAGGGGATGTAGTGGGCGTAGTGGTGGGTAGTGTACTACTACTAGTACTACTTCTTCTATATTGATCCATAAACGTCTGGTACCGGTTCAGCGTATGATGGTAGAGTTGAATTTTCTCGTGATCGGGCAATGGACGTTGCAGTATACTATTCATTTCTTCATCGAGAGACTGGAGTTTTTGCACGGTGGCCGGGACGGGATAGGGAGATTGTAAACTCTGTAACAGTCGAGGTTCGACCAGCATCATTTTTTTCGTATGCTCCATGTTAACGTCCCAAGATGGACCCGAGTAACGGGCCCAGTACCGTAGCGGCTAAGGGAGCGAGAAGTGCGCCGAGAAATCCACCTCGCTGTAACACTTGTTTCTTCTGCTTGACACTGCCCGTCTTCTTGACCAGCGTGCGGAGACCCGCCTTGTGCCGTTGCAATTTTCCTTTCTGCAGAGGACTCAGGCGGACATTGCCTTTTAATACATTATGAGCGACTTCACACAAACACCGGACCAAGTCGGGATCCGCGCCGCGCACCAGGGCCCGGCCCACTTCCGGAGGCGCGCTGCGTAATACCCGCAGAGCGGGCGCGTGCTTGCGTACGCGTGCAGACATGACGCTTGAATGAAGGCTAGCCACCGTTGTCTTCTTCTTTTATACTCTCATTTGGGGGTGTACACCGTCTGTAGTTCACCGGGAAAAATCAGGGTACGCAATCGCAGGGGAGCGGGTGTGTCTTGTTTCAAGTCGATGAGGAGATATCCATGCGCAGGTTGAGTGGCATCTTCAAAGGCTTCTCGTACAAAGGCCGTGTTCTTAGGGTACATCTGTTGAGCCAGGTGGGTAATTTGTGACGCGTCTCTGGGGTTTTTAAATAACACCACATACTGAGCATTCAAACTAATGTTCCGGTGTTCTTTGTTCTTACTGAAAAGATTCTGTACGATGTAAATAATGCTCAACCGCCGATGATGGCTGCCTTTGGTAAAGAGACGGGTGATTCGACTGTCCGTTTCCGTCATGAGATCGTCTACCACCACCAAGGTGTCTGGAGGTATGTCTTCAGGCGGTAAACCTTCCACTAAGGTGACTCCTGGGATACGGGCCAGTGCCTCGTACGCGGGCTGCCAAGCGCCATAACACCACAGGATACGCGCTACAGGCGGTGAAATCAGGGCTGACCCATGTTGAATGAGACGTTGAACAAAATGTGATTTTCCCGACCCGGTCGGTCCAGCGATGAGGCACGTGAAGGGATGCTGCCATCGTGGGTCCATCGTTTCTTTTAGGGGGTGATTCGACGTTTAGAATGTCGGGGCTGGCGGCGCAGGGGATAGTACTCGAAGGGAAACCGTTGTCGGGGTAAACGGTGTGATTCACGGGGGTCCACTTCAAAACTGTTGAGCGGTGTCGTCGTCGTTGTAGTACTAGAGGATGGAGTGGAAGGCTGGCTTCTCAGGGATGATGATGATGATGATGGAGAAGGATGATGATGTGCAGTAGTCGTACGGATCGTGGTCGTGGGCTGGATATAGCGGGGTAACGTGATGGCTGGAGTAGACGTAGGTGTCTGCGTTGAGACGTGTCGGACCCTTGACGTCTTGGTTGGTAGTGGGGTCGTGGTCGTGGTGGATGATGCAGAACGCAGGGTGTTGAAACAGGATATCACGTACGATAAATCGTAGAACACACCGGTAAATAACGTACCCAGCACCACGACTAGACACACCACAGTACCGACTTGTGCTTTTCGTGTTCTTAACAGTACGGGTAGACGTGTACTATCCATGGTACAGTCCTACACTGAAGGCGGGGGGTGATAGGCGTTAGCATTTATAGACGTTTCATGTCACGGCCGGACACCCAGGAATTAAAGGAACGAGGCCAGCCTTGCCATTTGACGAAATGATAGGGAATCCCACGTCGACGTTCCGTTTTCAAAATCTTTTCCACCGTGTAGTAGTCTTTCGGTGTTTTCACTATGGGTTGTAATTCTGCCTCGTAAAACGTACCTTGCAGTCTCTCGCCTTGTAGATCTTCCAGTTGATAGACGTGGGGTTGTCGAGGTTTATGGCGCACGATGACAAAGTGTTCGTCACTCCAGTTCGGTAAATACCCTTTCTCAAATTGTCCTTTCACTTTACTGATCCGCACCGTATCTCCCCGTTTGTAACGGGGTGCCGTCAGGGGTGCACTGGAGGAGGAGTACAGCGTAGCACGGACTTGATGTTCGTTCCCTTCTGTCACAGTCCGGGGCGCTCGCTGGATACTGCGATGATAGGCCCTATTGTAGCCTTGTACCAGTTGAGGAAGTACATCCAGGTAGCGTCGCGTGTTTTGAGCCGTAAAATATTTGTACATGCGTCCTTTGAAGGTGCGATTAAAGCGTTCCACTATCGATGCTTTCGTCTCATTGTACGTGTGAAAAAAAAATACCTTCTTTTTCTTAAGAAAGGCTTGAAAGGATCGGTTGAGAAATTCTGTGCCTTCATCTGTTTGTAAATAAAGAGGTTTGCGCCCCGTCTTGAAAATCTGCTGAAACGCGGCTATGAGATTCTCTCCTGTTTTGGTACGCACGGGTAGGACCCAGGCATATTTCGATAGAATATCGATACAGGTCAATATGTATCGATTTCCATTATTGTCAGGTGCAAATCGACTCATGTCGACTAAATCCGCCTGCCATTGCGCGTCGATGCCTCCCACAATGACCCGGTTACGACGAAAATGACGTCGGACAGCTCGATGTAAACTGTACGTATCCTGAGTTTTTAACCAGTCTCGAACTTCACTTCGACTGATGCCTTGGGCCGCTCGAGTCAATGCACCCACACCACTATAGGCAGCTGCACTCGTTGGATTATAATACAAATCAGTTAATACTTGGTGAATCTCCTTGTTCCCCGACTGCCGCCGCATCACGCACTTCGCTCGCCTCCGTCACAGGTGAGTCGATCTCTTCCCGGGGTGATACTGAGTTCGCCCCGTCCGTCTCGTCTTCGTCCCAGGGTGATACTAACCATCTAGCCGCTCTGCATTTTCCACATATAGGCCTTTTTTTCTCGGCTGTAGTAGTCTTACAGAAACAAAATTTTGCTAGTCTTTCACCCGGTTCAGCGAACGCCTCTTCTGTAGCACGAACCCACGCTAATTGCTGAGGGGATCGATCGTCCGGTGACATTAACTGATCGACAATAGGCATTATTTTCTTCAAGGCGTCAAACACAGAGAGAGTTATGCTGATACTGCGCGTATCTTTGTACCGGCCTAGACGTATGCGGTGGGAGGATAGGGTATAGAGGTACATGGCATTATCCAGATGGATGAGCTCTCCGTCCAATTCGCCGCGCAATACCCGTTTCAACTTATTCCACCCATCACGCTCTAATGTCACGGGATTCCATAACATATCAGCGGGGGTCCAATAAATAGCTAGATGGTCTTCCGCCAGTTTGACTTTATCTGCATACACGTATAAGCGCACACTGTGTGTAAGAGGCAAAATGGCACGTAGTGGAAACGACATGCTTGCTTGCTCTCAATGTCCAAATGATACACACTCTGTCTCTGCCCCTGGTATTTATACTATTCTGTGAGAGGCGGGTCGTGTGCAGAGAATACTTTATCCACCACAGGAACTATTTTTTGTAAAGCCGTCCATAGTTCGGGATCTAGCGTAAATCCGCCTCGTTTGAGAGAGATCAATCGGGCCAAAAAAGGGCCGCGAAAAATGTATACATCGTGATCCAGGTAGATAGTATTTCCATTCAAATGACCGAATAACACACGTTTCAAGGTCGTCCAGCCTTCGGAAGATAAAGAGACACGGGCGGGCTCTGGGACGCACCAACAGCGGGAATCATCGGCAATGAGATCGATGCGATCAGGATATATTATTAGGGTACAATCCGAGGTGAGTGTACGGGTAATGATGGTGGATTGGATGTCCGGATAGAGTACGGCGTCAACTTGGCTAATGATAGTTTTCAGCGCCGCCCATAATGCTGGCCAAAGTACAATTCCGTGACCACCGCACTGTTCTAACCGGGGAAAAAATGATTTCTCTCTACTCCGCCGCAGGTACACATCCACACCGACAGGTAAAAAATCGACTTCGGGTTCTTTGGCTTGTAAAACACGTGTCAATTGTGTCCACCCGTCAAGGCTTAAAATTAATTTCACTTCGATCGGGTGTTCCTCGATAAGGTGTAATTCATGTTCATATACGCTAAGAAGCACCTTAGACGTCACTTGAAAGAACGCGAGCTTTTTGCCCCGCGATGCCATACTGAAGAATGACAAAAATATTAGCCCGACACACATGTATATAGAGCGATTCAATTTTTCATTGTTAACCCTATCTGGCCTGGGGAAAAAGAATGCTGGGAGCTGGTGTTAGTTGGGTGTGCTTTGGAAAGAAAAACGAGACCTCACAACCCTACCGCAAATGTATAGAAGTACGTTTCCCAGGATGGTCCTATACCTCCATACCCCATATAGGCATTTTCCCGTAATTTAGGATAAAGTCCGTATTCCGTATTTTTTCAGGAAAATTTTTACATACACCCACCCTGGAACTAGGGGAAGATAACTCTGTTGATAGACAAGCCCCGTTAAGCCCGGCGACCTATATACCCTCATACCCCATATAGGCATTTTCCCAGGTTTTTCGATAAAGTCCGTGTTCCGTATTTTTTTTCAGGAAAAATTTTACATGCAGCCACCCAGCCATCAAATACCCTTCACCTAGGCTTTACGTTGATACCTGACTCGACCCCATTCGACCATTAGGGGCTCCCCTAGATCCCAAAACGTCTATTTTCATGCCCTTGGGCCACCGCGCATGCGCAGAAGGCCGATATGTCAACCCCACACCCAGCCCATTAGATGCCCCTTCACATAAGCTTCACTTTGATACCTCACTTGACCCCATCGGACCCTTAGGGGCTTGCCTAGCTCCAACACGGCTATTTTCATACCCTTCGACCACCGCGCATGCGCAGAAGGCCGATAGTTCAACCCCACACCCAGCCCATTAGATGCCCCTTCACATAAGCTTCACTTTAATACCTCACTCGACCCAATCGGACCATTTTATGTAGGGACTACTTTTTCTCCGCGGAAGCTTTTTCCCGAAACCGAATTACCGCCAAAACCACGGCCAAACCGCATCACCGCGCATGAATACATTTTTTTTTTTTTTTTTGCCGGAACTTTTTTTTTTTTTTTCGTGGAGGTGCACTCATTGACACCGGTGTCAATGAGTGCACATGCACCCATTGACCTCATTTGCATATTTTCAAAATCCCCTGTCATCTTGAAAATATGCAAATGAAGGCTGGGGATCGGGAAAGTGGAATGCTGGGGATCGGGAAAGTGAAAATATGCAAATGAGGACCGAAAACAAGTGCAATTGGCCACCATCTTGAAAACCGACTACCCCTAACATACAAAAAACAAGCCGCCATCTTGAAACACACACACACAGCCGACTATAAATAACGTGTATGTTCACATTTATTAACAACTACACATCATGAGTTTAAGACGACGAGCCTTATTCACCCATCAACCTAGAGATCCAAGGAATAGGGGTACAGAAGAACATAGCGAGATAATTACCCGAGAAGAAGATGGCGGAATCACTATTGTCTCCAGTTTTCAACGCGTTCTTGAAGATGTAACGAGGTTAATAAGTACAGAAGAAGAACTCGGGCGAAGTGAACAAGACAACAACAACAGAATGGAGGAGGACATACAACAAGAAGATAACCAGGACGACACCCGTGATAGAGAACTAGCCAGTGTATGGTTAACTACTAGACCTCCATCAACGACAACAACCACCTCGACTGCAGACACTGAAACAAGAGTACGATGCCGACACACAGATGAGATTTTGCCAGACAAAAGAAACTACGACATAATGAAGAAAAAATCAAACAATGTAGTATCTGCACGAATGAAGAAAGCTTATACGCGGTTCTATCCTGTGGACATCTGTGTATGTGCAAGGATTGCTGGATCCAACTGACGTGTGAAGGAGCCCTATGCCGATGCGTTGACGCCGGAGAGGTGCATTTCAAGATAAGATGTCCCATATGTCGAAAACATGTAGGAGGCGTGAAGCGAATATTCCGCGCTTAAGTCTGTCGTATCACACTATCAAAGGCCCTTTTCAGGGCCAACCCATCTTTCCGAAAGAGAAACTTCTTTCATAAGCACTCCAACTTAACATCAGCTCCAATCATGCTTTTTTCCCCCAAAAAAAATTTTTTTCAGAATTTTTTTTTTTTTTTTCAAAACAAAAAAAAAAAAATTTCGTACACAAGGTCAAGAAATTTTTTTTGAGGTAGCGGGTCGAGTGAGGTATCATATTGAAGCTGACGTGAAATGCTTCACATTGATACCTCACTCGACCCCATTGGACCACTAGGGGCTCCCCTAACGCCAAACATCGATATCAACATCAATCAACATCAATCTTCAAAATACCTTTTTTTTGGGGTTAGAGGCGCCCCTAGTGGACCAATCGGGTCGAGTCAGGTATCATTGTGAAGCATTTCACGTCAGCTTCAATTGGATACCTCACTCGATCCACTACCTCCAAAATAAAAAAAACAAAAAAAAACAAAAAACAAACTTCGTACACCAGATGTTGATATCGATGTGCAAAATAACCTTTTTGGCGTTAGAGGCGTCCCTAGTGGTCCAATGGGGTCGAGTGAGGTATCAAATTGAAGGTGACGTGAAGGAGCATCTGATAGACTGGGTGTGGGCTTGAATTAGGGTAATTCTGCGCATGCGCGAAGATAATATGAAAAATATCAATCTTCAAAAATAGCCTGTTTGAGGTTAGAGGTGTCCCTAATGGTGCAATCGGGTCGAATGAGGTATCAAATTGAAGGTAACGTGAAGGCGCATCTGATAGACTGGGTGTGGGTTGAACTATCAGCATTCTGCGCATGCGTAATCTTCAAAACACCTTTTTTTTGGGTTAGAGGCGCCCCTAGTGGTGCAATGGGGTCGAGTGAGGTATCAATGTGAAGGTGAGATGAAGGGCCATCTGATGGACTGGTGTGGGTTGAACTATCAGCATTCTGCGCATGCGCAAGAATGGAAATAGACGTTTTTGGAGCTATTTGACTATTAAAAAAGGAAAAAAGAACACATTTTTTTTAATTTTCTACCATTTTTTTATTAACACACAATGAACGTATTCACAATTGAATTTAATACCAATTATATGTAAGTATTGAATTTTAAATACAATTAACAGTGAAAAAAAAACTCTGAATTTTTGTAATACATGAAAACAATGGCGTATGGTAGACCAGTGTCGTTGATAAATGGCCCTGACACGCGCATCTTCAGGCAAGACTTCAACCGGAGGTGCGGCTGGATCGAAGGGAAAATGTGCTCCACGTCTCATGCTTTTCGTCTCATACAAGCGGATAGGCAAGCAAGGCTGACAGAGGCAGGCAGGCAGGTAGGCAGGGAGACAGATCAGGTAAGTCAGATTGAATACACCCTTTCCCTGAAAATGGACTCCTTTTATAGCCCATTGAACCTCATTTGCATATTTTCAGCGGATCACAGGCCGCCATCTTGAAAACGACCACCCCTCACACACAAAAACAAGCCGCCATCTTGAACACGACCACCCCTAACACACACAAACAAACCACCCTCTTGAAAACGACCCCAAAGACCTCATTTGCATATTTTCAGGGACAACAAGGCCGCCATCTTGAAACCGACCACTCCTAACCTACAAAAAACAGGCCGCCATCTTGAAAACAGTGGGGAAAAACCCAGAGACCTCATTTGCATATTTTCAGGGGGACAACAGGCCGCCATCTTGAAACCGACCACCCCTAACCTACAAAAAAAAGGCCGCCATCTTGAAAATATGCAAATGAGGAAGAGCGAAACAAGTGCAATTGACCGCCCTACAAAAACAGGCCGCCATCTTGAATCCGACCACCCCTAACCTAGAAAAAACAGGCCGCCATCTTGAAAATATGCAAATGAAGGGTGAAACAAGTGCAATTGTCCGCACCTACAAAAACAGGCCGCCATCTTGAAACCGACCACCCCTAACCTAGAAAAAACAGGCCGCCATCTTGAAAATATGCAAATGAAGGGTGAAACAAGTGCAATTGGCCGCCATCTTGAAGCCGACCACCCCTAACAATGCAATTGTTCGCACCTACAAAAACAGGCCGCCATCTTGAAACCGACCACCCCTAACCTAGAAAAAACAGGCCGCCATCTTGAAAATATGCAAATGAAGGGTGAAACAAGTGCAATTGGCCGCCATCTTGAATCCGACCACCCCTAACCTAGAAAAAACAAGCCGCCATCTTGAATATACCCAATGCACCCAATGACCTCATTTGCATAAAACTCATTAACAGGCCGCCATCTTGAAACCGACCACCCCTAACCTAGAAAAAACAAGCCGCCATCTTGAAAATATGCAAATGAGGACGAGCGAAACAAGTGCAATTGACCTTGACCTACAAAAAAACAGGCCGCCATCTTGAATCCGACCACCCCTAACCTAGAAAAAACAGGCCGCCATCTTGAAAATATGCAAATGAGGCGCGAAACAAGTGCAAGTGTCCGCACCTACAAAAACAGGCCGCCATCTTGAATCCGACCACCCCTAACCTAGAAAAAACAGGCCGCCATCTTGAAAATATGCAAATGAAGGGTCAAACAAGTGCAATTGGCCGCCATCTTGAATCCGACCACCCCTAACCTAGAAAAAACAAGCCGCCATCTTGAATATACCCAATGCACCCAATGACCTCATTTGCATAAAAGGCCACGCCCACTCATTTGCATAAACTCACGCATGCGCACGCCCACAAAATAATTTCTGCGCATGCGCAGTGAAAACCGTGGTACAAAAGATCAATCCTCCCTACTACTGTAAGGTTTTTATTATGCTGATCACAGCGCCCAATCAGGGCAGATACAATTTACTACACGGGAGATAACTCCTGTATTGATTTACAATGATTGAGATGAGCTGAACAAACCAGGAATAATTCCCAGTGACCGTAAACATTGTCATAATGAAACAGGAACCCACGTAATGGAGTTACCATTAATACAACATGAAATTTCGAACAAAACTTGTAGTTTCAACTTTAAAGAAGAAAAACACATTGAATTCACAAGGGGAATCAAACTGGATACCGATCCATGTATATACATGTACAAAAACTGTCTTAATGTACAGAATTGTGGGAGAATGTTCCAATGGCGTTTGAATAAAGATATATAGACCTATACAGTCTACTCTTGTTTTTAAGCTACACTTTTGTTTTACGAAGCTCCATTGCTTCATGGACAAATTTGCCAAGAGCTTTCATGACATCAACATCTTCACAAGATAACAGCCATATAAATTTGTTTTGAGGACTAAGCTGTAAAAATAGTTTGTTGCTGCTTTCAACAGCAGGCAAGAACTGATACCTAAGGGTTGAATACAGACTACATTCCATGATAAAGTGAAATTCATCTTCAACATGACCCGAATTACAGAGTGTACAGAACCTTTTCTCCGGGGGAACTCTATCATGTTTACCATATCGACCAATTTCTATTTGCAAACGATGACTACTGGTTCTTAATTTACACAAGGAAGCACGATGGTGCATCTATATATGGTTCATAAATAAATCTCTGCTTAAATAATCTGTATGTACGTAGTTTGTTTCCACTAATAACACGTGTTCTGTCATCCGCTAATTGGGTTGCCGGACCACCAATTAGAAAAAATTGAATTAAACCGTTTGGTAGCCTTTGATACAAGTTCACCAACAGACAGGTTCTGTACTTTGAACAAATGTTCAAGTTTTAGGTAAGACAATATACATTTGATATCAGTCACCCAAGTTCTTTTGTTCTGATCATCCACGGAGACAGAGAAAGCATAAGCATCACGAATCAGAGTATTTTCATGAGTATTGGCCAACCGATGCCAGTATTTCAGCATATTGCAGATTATATGTAGGAGAAGAGGTGAACGACCAACCTCACCCAAAGCTGCACAATTGGAACATTTGGAATTCACGCCAAGTACATACTTAATGTATCTTAAATGGACTCTCTCTGATATGTCACTTTTCAGTATGTTTTCTAAGAAATTATCTTTGTTCAGGTTCGTTATCAGGGAAGCGCCCCAAATTTCAGAGCAATAAAGGAAAATTGGTCTTATAGTGTGATCAAAAATATGTAAAGATGTAGAAACACCAGGGGGGGTAGCCGAAAAGCATTTTTGAATTTTGAAGAATGCTTTCGCAGCTTTACTCTTCAGCTGTTCCCTGGCTGGTGCCCAACTGCCAGAAGAAGTGAAGATAATGCCTAAATAGCAGTACTTAGGGACAACATGTATCTGTACATCACCCAGGCGAAAAAACTTGGGTGACTGACGGCTTTTACAGTTAAAAATCAGGCATTTGCTTTTACTAGGGTTCACCTTTAGATGCCATTGAATACAATATGATTCAAGTTTTTCAAGAGATTGTTGCAAACCTTCCTTACTCTCAGATAATAAAACAACATCATCAGCATATAGCAAACAATTCAAAGCAGTGGAACCAAGAAATACGGGGTCACACGATTGATCAAGAATACCAGGTAAATCATTTATGAAGATTTTAAATAGGTTAGGGCTTAAATTGTCACCCCGTCTGACACCAACATGGGATTGAAACGAGTTGGTCAATTCATCAGCTACTCGTATATTTAACATATTATTCAGGTACATACTTTTAACAGTTCTATAAAAGTGAACGTAACTTATAAAACAAGCCTGTATGCCACACGGTGTCAAACGCCTTAGAAAAGTCGATAAAGCAAGCAAACATGGGTTTGTGTTTAATCTGTCGATATGAATCTAACAAGGGACACAAATTTAGAATTTATATTCAAGTAGAAAATTTGGGCTTTTGTTTGCTGGGGTTTTGTGTGGGGCTTTTATTCCCTGAAGCGTTTGTCCGGATAACTGTATAAAGTATTAATAATGGGTTATGATAATTCCATTCCGTGTTCGCTATTTTAGTAAACGAGATATAGTACATATTTTACATTCACCCACCTGAAACACACCTGCGTGGAGAGTGTTTTACGACATTTGCCACAAATTTATCATTTACTTCCGGCCAGCACAAAGAAGGGTTTTGTTTTCCTCGTGCTGTTTATTTTTACACGAAAACTACTGAATTTTCGATCTTAATTGACATTTTGATGACCATCCCTACAACAACAAATTCGGATACCGTGAGTCTACTTCACAAACCCACAAGAAACCAACTTTCAACATTTGCAACACTGAGTGACAGGAGTTTTCGTGTCCTTGGCTGGCAGGGTGTTGCATGTTACAACAACAACAACCATGGCATTACATCCGCCCCACCACGGGTGTATTTAACAATAACACCACTGGTGTCGTGGAATTTACAACCAATTGTAATGCTGTTGCAAAATATGTATAGTCCTTGAATACGTGACCAGTATGTGATTAGGGGCCTACTAGCTAAATAATATATAGCCCTCAAGAGTATGAGGGCTATAGGTCGGCCCCAGTCACCTCCAGCGAGGGTTTTAGATAATTTTATTACGAATCACCCACTTCTGAAACTGCCGTACATCTAATCTCTATCCCCTCCTGCCCACTATTTTAAAATGTTGAGCACTATTGTGAAATAGTGACGCATATATCGCCGTCTGAATTTTCCAGTCGTGAACTTCGACTCTCTGCGCCGCCATGTTGGTGACGTCACTGTATATGGTTAACATGGCGCGTTTAAAGTGGAATTCGACTGGAAAATTCAGACGGCGATATATTCGTTACTATTTCACAATAGTGCTCAAGATTTTAAAATAGTAGGCAGGAGGGGATAGAGATTAGATGTACGGCAGTTTCAGAGGTGGGTGATTCGTAATAAAATTATCTAAAACCCTCGCTGGAGGTGACTGGGGCCGACCTATAGCCCTCATACTCTTGAGGGCTATATATTATTTAGCTAGGGCCTACATACTTGAAAATGGAGAAATGAAACTAAAGTGAAGCGCACAACACTCTTTTCTCCCGCTGTTGTGTTGTGTTGTTCGGGGACCTCGTGGATGACGTGTCTTCTGCCAAAACAGGTTTTGTCAAAAGTCAAATCAGTGGTCGTCGGATCACTGATGTAACATTTCCTGATTGTCATTTATCAGGCTGGGCAACAGTCGTTGCATAAGCATAGTCTTCACAATCCTACTTTCAGTCTTGCTGTTAGCCAAGTTTACATGGCTTCGGTCGTTCCTACTATGCCATGAATCCTCTAACTGAACATACATTAGGATTGATAAGTTGAATTTTTTTTGGTCATAACAAATAAATAAAGGTACTCACGTAAACAGGGAAGCCAGGAGAGCATGATAACATTTACCATTCAAGTGTACAACAAGCCAAATGATCACAACTGGTAAAAGAAGTTCCACATGCACAGAGCTTAAAACGTGAAATCGCCATCAAAACTGCAAATTTTAGCAGAGCGGAAGTTACGTGTTCAAAGAGAACTTCAAAGCAAGAGAAATAACTCTGATACCTGTTCAGCTGAAAACAATTGGAGGGTCGGAAGAAGATCGAAGAAAAGGCCTTGAGCCTCAAAAAGCTGACCCTGATACTCTGTGTACATGAAGGGTCCCAATTCGTCGCCTCATTGTTTTCTTTCCCGGGAAAGTGGAAGAGCGGGTCTATAAAATGTTTCAAGGATTACAGACGATTTACAGGGTTTTAGAAAGAAAGAATTCTACAGTTGTTCATCCTATTAATATCAGTCCTTATGATATTGCTTACCTCGGCGCGCTCGAAAGCCCTTTTGCGAAAATCTGATTTCGTTTCCGTTGCGTTTCGGTTCACGGCTATATGATTCCAGATTTTTCCATTCGTTCCATTCATTAGTGTTGTTTGGGGACCTCGTGGATGACGTGTCTTCTGCCAAAACATGTCAAACAGGTTTTGTCAAAGGTCAAATCATTTGTCATCGGATCGCTGACGTAACATTTCCTGATTGCAATTTATCAGGCTGCGCAACAATCGGCGCCCAAACACAGTCTTCACAATCCTACTTACATGTACACTCCGGAAAAACATGGCTCCATGCATCGTACAGCTCTATCCGGAAACAAAACAACCCCTCCCCACTCTCTGTCCACTGCTTTTATCAAGTTCGGCAAATAGTTTCATTGCCTTGCAGAGCTGATCTGCCTGCAATAAGCCTTCAAACATCTATTTGCCGAACTTGATAAAGCAGTGGACAGAGTGTGGGGAAAGGTTGTTCTATTGCCGGATAGAGCCGTACGACCTATTGAGTCGTGTTGCCCCGTAAGTTCAGTAAGAGGATTCATGGCGTAGTAAGAATGAATGAAGCCATGTAAACTTGGCTATCTTGCTGTCCGAATTCTATGTAATATGATCTGCTGATCAACTCCTGTTACTTGAGTTTCATTCCTGTTTGGTATTTGCCTGAAGTTTCGCCGACTCTGAAGTAAATTTTCCCATTCTGTTACGTGAATTATTTCTTGCCTACCAAGGAACTGCCCTTAATACTCAAGAGCTACAATAGTAACTGCTGCATTTTACTGCGGTACGGTAAGTTCCCTAAGTATTCGTGACCGGAAGTGAATATCACAGTCGTGAAAAACGGACCACTTCCGAATAGTTTGTGCAGGCCAGTTCAGAAAAACGGACGATTTCGTAAATTCGAGTCCCCATATTAAATGCCCATACCGTTCGACAATGAAAGGTCGCAATACGTCGACTGTGGTGTTTCTTTAATTTTGTGATATTTACCCCAGACAGCATTCTTAAATGATATAAGATCGACAACCATGAGACATTCACTATACTTTGCGTGCAGAATGAAGCCTTAATTTCAGTGGTACGAACACGTGTGGTCGAGGGGAAACCCTGAAGTAAAACCCGGGAAATGTTTGTTGTGCGTTTAGATTTGTGAGGCAATAATTCGCAATTGATGAAAGGATAAATAAAGCATTCTTTCTGCTCTTTAACCATTAAATTAGGTTCGAATAATTGACTGCAATTATCGGCTGACAATGAAGAGATTAGTTTCATCGGACGCCCGGCCAATTTAAAATCACAAATTCGCGTATATCCTTGTATTAGTACATACGGGACAAGGGCATATTCTGTCACGTAGACATTCAGATATTTTCTTTATTTTCTCTTCAAGACATGCTTGAACTCTTGCAGAAATTTATTCACGGCCGAGAAGACTAGGCACAACTATCCCAGAGACGCCAATGATGTTTACGTGAAAATATATAAACGATCTATTGAAGAAACACAGATTACGTCATTTTCAGATTGAGAATCAAACCTAATAATTTCTTGATTGCTCTTCATAGGGAAATATTGTGGAAGGGCTTTTCAAACTGTTTATGTCAATGAAACGAACAGCAAATTAAGCAAGCGCCTGGCACTATCTGAAGACCCATATCAGGGCCAACTCGACTGAGACCCATATCAGGGCCAACTCGTCCGAGTCGATATACAATCTTCCCAGCTGGAACGAGCTCATCCCGCCATGAATAGCGGCTAAACGAAAGACATGAATTGCTTGCCCATTCTAACAATTCACTGTATCCCTTCCATCCTTTATTAACAAATGTATGAAAATACTTTCATAGAATTAGGTGGGGTCTGTAGACATGGAAGAATGAAAGTATCAACATGCCACGTATTGGTTGTACATTTTCCCGCCATACGGAGTTGCAATAACATCACGTGATCAATACTTGGATAGCATGGCACGTGGGCCAAACTTTCGCTTGTACACGGTTCCCGCTTCATAATATATTCAGCCAACACAACCTCAAAATATTATGCGTTCGTAACAGTGAGATCACGACTCTCATGAAAAATAAAAAAAAATTGGTTCAATCTGTTTCAGATGTAAATGTATTCTGGAATATTGCTGACGAAAGACAGATCGATAGATGATGATGACGAAACAGCCAAATGTACAACCGTGTATTTATCTAATATTACCTCATGGGTTCAGCAAAATTAATTCACATTTCAGATAGTATAACTTAGAGAATAAGTAGACAGAAAACCTATTAGTTTATTCCATCTTTTTATTTTTTAACTTTTAATCTCAAACCACTATTCCGACCTCCGCTTCAGTTGCTATCAAATTACCGCCTATGATCTCGGCTATCTTACGTAAACTTCTCTTCCGACATTCAAATTTTGTGCCAATAATCAAGTCAGAAGTACCGTAATATCTTCACTAATAGTGCAAAAAACTCGCTCAAAATTCTAATTTTCAAGGCCTTTAATTTTCAATATAAAAATTATGCACTTTTACAAACTTTTAAGGACCCATGCGAACCATGAAACAATGACACCGTGCACAATGACGCCGTTCCACGCTTTTTACGGCTATGAAGATTCCGATGCAGCCATATGTCACGGTTAATCCTGCACGTCACAGCTTTCCTTTCATGATAATTCTCTGAATAATATCCTCGTTTCTATTTTATCCAGGGGTGATTGAAGAGAATAAGTCTGTACTATTGCTTGCTCCTGAAAAGTTGAATACAAGAGCGCAAACTTCTTTTGGTATATGCATCACCGCGAATTCCACGGCCATAAAATATTCTGAATCGCCGCGTTCATTGGAAATGACACGTTCCTAAATTATTTTTGTCTGAACAGTACAAAATATGTTTTCAGTATCATAGCTGGGAATCTCAACATTCGTGTCTTCGGGAAAAAAAATCTGAAGTCGGACCAAAACAGGCGCGTTTCTGGTTTTAGGGCGAGTCGCAAATGGCATACAGTCGCCAAAATTAATGCAACTTTGGGTTGGGGTTGATCGTAAATCTCTACCCCGCGACTAAGAAAATGTGGTTCAAATGTGCGGTCAATGTTCAGCATTATATTTTTTTAAGACCGAATGAAACGTAACTTCCAGTTCTTCATTTTGATATTTCAGTATAATATCGAATGTTTGCTCTCTTCAATCAGCAATGTTTAATATCGCACGTCCCCGTACACCGGCAATATTCCCAATTTAATGACCATGAGAAATCGCGGTTTAAACATTGGATACATTTCGTTTGAGACATAATGAAAATCAACTTAGTTGTTACAATTGGTTATGTTCAAAATGCTCAAAAAGTTTGCAAGGTTTATGAAATACTAATTCTAAGGAAACTCGTTGATCTGGAAGTTTTTCCATCGCACATATTATCAATCTCGCGACCACGATAAATGGGGGATTTTCGAATAGTTAGGACCGCGGTTTTTCGCGAATGGGCCGTTTTCGATTACTTAGGGAACAGTGTCACGTGAGTCTGACTTGGCGAAAAATGCCCGTTTTCGAATTTACTTAGGGTCGCGAATACTTAGGGAACTTACCGTACTTTTTCATTGATATTTCGTGGTTTTTGAAATCTGATTCCTGAAACCTTCTGCTGTACATATCATGGAGTTTCCAACAACATCGCTATCAGTATTTGATTCCGGAATTTATTTTTTCTCATGCTACTCGTCTCTCCATCAGAATCCTATCTGTACCGGTATTTGAACTTTCACCGATGTAAATATCTCCATTACTCAGTGAATTATTTCTTACCGGCTAAGGAATTGCCATGAATTACTTGAGAGCTACTGAAGCTAGAACCTGTATCTTGCTGCTATTTCATCCTGAATTCTATCTAACTGTTCCTGTTACTTGAGTTCATCATCAATGGAAGATCTACATCTTCTGCTGTAATATAATAGATGTTCTTGCTGTCCCCCCCGTCATCATATTTCACCAACCGCTGGGAAGTAAACATGTCCTCCGGGTTCGTGACTGATAAATGTTTTAAAATTTTATGCAATGCCATAACAGGGATTCATAGAAGTCCAAATTTTACGAATCGAAATCCGGAAAATTGAGTTTTTTCACAGTCAAATTGAGTTAAAATAAAACTTATCGGCATTTTTTCCCCCTAAAGTTGAGTATATAAATTTTTTACAAACCAGGGTCATTTTTCCCCCAAAAGTTGAGTATATAATTTTTTTTACAAACCAGGGTAAACCTGTCAGAAGTCATGCATTATCCTGGTGGAAGGGTTAGAGGAAGCTTGGACTAAGTACCCCTGTTATAATCTCTAAAATAATGATGATACATTTTCTATTTGCAGATGTCTGTCCCAGCTGGCAAGACTCCAATTAGTTACCTGCAGGAGATCTGTACAAAGAAAGGAATCACCCCGCAGTATGACCTCATCGCTAACGAGGGGGCTGTACATGAACCTACCTTTGTCATCAGGGTGACTGTGGGCGACGTCATGGCCACTGGCAAAGGTTTAACATACTGAATATTCTCTAGATTTCCTGCCGTATCTGTAAGGCTTGTTTTTCCATGAAATCTGATTCCCATGAAATTCCCGCAAGTTAAACTCATGGAAAAATGGATTCCCATAATTTGAGGCAATATTTGGGTAAAATATACAAAAATAATAGCTTTGCATTTCCCATTCTGCTGAGAAAAGCGGTGGAGAAGAGGAGAGCCAAGGAGAGGGTTGTTTTACCTGGCATAGTCAAATTCTCTTAACTTATGCGATCAATCTAATTATGACTAGACCAAAATTTTAAAAAAGTTTTTTTTGTGGTAACCCTATATACCTATCCATCAAAAATGGCCTGAATTTTTCTCTTTTTTTTATTGATAGTTTTACACAAAATTAACATTTTTCCTGTACATTTACTCCACCCTGAATGAAAACAAAAATACTTCCCTACCTACTGACCCAAGTAGTTGGAAGGTCTTGTTACCACAAATAATAACTTTTTTTTAATCGTAGCCCTATGGATGGCATCTGCTTTTTCACAAGCTCGCTTTATACCCATTAAGAGGCCTGTCCCCCTAGTCTTGCCCATATGTTTATATGTCCAGCTTAATGAATAGAAAAGATTATTCCTTAAGTACCTGATTCTAGGTATTTCCAAGAGTTCAGTATGTGTCAGAGTCCTAATGCCTACCCTACTTCGTAGGTCCTGTTGTGACGTTAGTCACACTGCCATGTTTCTTATCTCTTATTTCTATTTCTTCAGTTGTTTTTTTTTTCCTGTATTATTTAAGGCTCCAGCAAGAAGAAGGCCAAGCACTGCGCCGCTCAGGCCGCCCTCAAGGAGATTCTGGGTGTGTCTAACGGTGAACCAGACGAGGCTGCCGCAGATTCTGATGGTGCCACCAGCGCCAAGGAGAATGGCAGGTGAATTTCTTCTTGTTTTTTGGGGTTTTTTTTTTACCTGGGGCTTTGTTTTAATTCAGAAAAAAACATGTAAATTGAAGTAATCACCATGATGAGTATTCAACTTTCCTACACAAATATGCCACAAATTAGAAAGTTGGAGGTAATTGCAGGGAAAATCACATAGCATCCAGAAAACATAACTCAAAGAGCTGGTTATTTGCCCCTGGGAGGATAAGGGTTGTACAGATTATCAAGATGACCGTGTATTAAATTCAAACTACTTTTATGTAAAATTCACTGATTAACTGCCTGTGATAACTCAGTGATTGACAGTTCACAACGTTTGTTTTCATCAATGCTCATTCTATATTAAATCATGTGATGAAGCCAATCCTTGTTGCATAAAAAGTTAACTGTGCAAGCTCTGAACAGATATGATCCAGTGAAATCCTTGAATGAGCTAAAAGCTTGAATGAGCTTTACAAATTTATACCATTATGGTCTAAAAGATTTTCAATGCTAAGGGGAACAACTCTGGAAAACAAGATTTAATGTTACATTTCAAACCGATTGTCTCCCTGTAAATCTTTATACTAGTAGTTTCTCTTGCCTAAAAGCAATCGATAGTGGGACCACTTGATCCATGAGCAGATGAAACGTCACTATGCCCGCGCGCTTCGGCTGGTATGAGTGCACATGTCTGATACTTAGAGGGCCTCTGGGAAGAACAGTTTACACAACTGACAGAGTAAATACTTGTATTTGTTACCCTCAGAAAATAAAGTAATATATATATATACAGTCAGAGGTGCTTAGAAAGATGGGATTAACAAATAAACTGCACAATACTGTGAATATTTAAACAGTGTACAATGTCAATATCAATGTACTGTTTAGTACACTCCGAACACAGATCGCCTGAAAGTGGAATCTGTGATGACATGAGCTCTTTTCTGCCCTTATTTTACACTGATTGACCATGATTCCCAGTGTCGCACACTATCAATCGGTACACCGAGCACCAACCATTTGAACTTAAAATAACACCCATTATTTTGTAGAATGAAGATTGTCTTTTGGCATTAATCGGGTTTATTTCCTACCATTCTTGTGTTATTTTATAGTGGTAGCAATAATCAGTCCTTTGATGAGGGAATCCCTGGTAACCCCATTGGTGAGCTCCAAGAATTCACGCAGAAGAAACTGATCAAGCCTCCAGTGTATGAGTTCGCCGAAGAGCATGGCCCGCCTCACGCCAGAGAATTTATCTGCATGGTCAAACTGGGCAAGCATCAGGAAAAAGGTAGTGTGGTGGTTATTTTTGAATCATCATTTATTGTATTTCAATAAAGATTGGAAATCACTAAACATTTTTAGATTACCCATCTCTCTTATGAAATGATTTTTCAGACAGAAATAATAGATTGGTCATCAGCGAACCCTCGACCCCGGCTAAATGTGTCGATGCTCTTACTAAGATATTACAGTCCATAGGTATATTAATATTACACACATCGATTGTTGCTTCTGTCTCTGTGTTGCATCTTGCGCAATTGGCGTTATCTCCCCTCGGCGAATTTTGACTGAATTTTGTTCTCTATTCAATAATAAAGATGATCAGTTTATTACCCCCGAGCAATATTGTCGTCATCATGTACGTCTGTCCATCCATCTCCGGTTTCTTGTCACCACCATATCTCAAAAATGACTATGCCAAGGAATATCAAACTTACATCACGCATGCATATGATCATAGAGCAGAAGCCTATTGTAAATCAGCGAGATTGACCCATATTTTCCCAGGTCAAACCGTGTCATTACCACCATGTCGTTATTGAATTGATCGTTACCACCATATCTCAGGAATGACTATGCCTAGGTACACCAAACTTCACATATATGTATATGGTCTTAAATCAGAAGCCCATCAAACACTGGTGAGATCAACCTATTTTTTAGCTGGGTCAGTCACTGGGTCAAATTTGTCCTTTCATCTCTGGCTGTTTATTACTACCATATTTCAAGTATGATAGGGCCTAGGCTTACTGAACTTACATTAGAGACCCATCAGGTCATGAACTACAGCCAAATTGTCATGGGAGTATTTTCATCATGTACGTACGAACGTTCATCCGTCTTTGTTTTCTCATTACCATCATATCTCAAAAATTATAATGCCTAGGTATACCAAACTTACATCACAGATGAATGCGGTTATGAAACAGAAGCCTATCGAAAATCAGTGAAATTGACCCAGTTTTGGGGGGTCACCGGGTCAGATTATGTCCATTTGTCCCTATTTAATTATCTGGAAAATGACTGCCTGGGAGCACCAAACTGGCATAACACATGCATGTAGTCATAGAGCAGAAGTCTGTCACAAAGTGAGATTGACCTATTTTTGGGGGGTCACTGGGTGAAAGGTTTTAGCTACCGTAACTCAAGTATGATTATGCCCATTATCGCCATGCCTCAAGGATATACAGGAGTACCAAACGTAAATCACATAGGCAAGTAATCATGGTACAGTAACCGTATAAAAATTAGTCATACTCTCACTGACCTATGTTTTCTGATTCACTACTAATGATGTGTCAATTTTGTGACCAATTGCTTTTTGCTATCAACTTCTTGTTGTCTAACAAGGGATCTATTTTAATTTTGCCATGGTTCATGTTACAATGTATGTAGTCTGGCATGTTCTCCATAAGGTCCTAGGTTAAACAACGGGAGAACTGAGGTAAAATGTTGTTATTCGAAAACGAATGGAAAGAAATATTTCATACTTGGTGAAGTAATCTGAACAATACTAGGTTTGGGACAATTTTATTTGATATATTTCCTTCCGTTTTCGTATAATCAGCGTTATTGCTCATTTCTCACATTGTTTAACCTGGGCCCTTATGGAGAACATGCCCGGTTTATGGCCTGCATTATCGCTCGACTTTGTGTGCTGGTGCGTGATGATAGCTGACAATCGCTAAACCAGCAAATAGTCTAGTAATGGTTTTAGAGATGTTCTGATTGTAATCTGTTCCATATCATTTTGTTCTGCTGTAGGCACAGGCCGGTCAAAGAAAACCGCTAAAAGATCTGCCGCCTATGCGATGTTAACATACATCCGAGGTTTGGAAGGTGATGAGAAAGAGAATGTAGTTGAAGAAGAATTGGATGATGAAGACGAAATCCCTCTGGTAGGCTGAATTATTCTTTCAAAATTGGGATACAATATGGAAAACTGCCTCTGTAAAATGGAGGTTAAAAAGGTCGTTTTTGCCTAAAGAGGTACACAGGCAAACTTTCACCGAGCAGTACTGCTCAGTTACCTACCAGTTACCTATCGGTCGGTAACTGAGCAGTACTGGTAGTTAAGGTCCCCTTACAGTACTGTTCAGTTGTCCACTGATAGGTAACTGGTAGGTAACTGAGCAGTACTTGTCAGTTACATATAGGTTACTGATATTGCATATATCTCATGAAATGCTAGGTGGTTCAGTTACTCAGTAGTTACCTATCAGTTACCTATTGGTTACTAATAGGTCACCTACCTATTTTTTCATACCTGTTACTGATCAATTCTCAACCTGTGACCGATCAGTAACTGTCTTGTTACTGCTATGATACCGATAGGTTACCTATTGCTTTTAAGTCGTTTCAGTTACTGTTCAGCCACCGATCAGTCACAGACCAAACACCGTGCAGTTACCTATAGGTAAAGGATAGTCCATATCCTTTAATATGTTCAGCGGCTCTGTTACTAAGCAGTTACCTATCAGTTACCTATAGGCTGTTGGCAGGTTACCTATGTAATTTTACAGGCCTGTTACTGATCAGTGACTGGCATCCTACTGGTACATTACCAGTAGGTTACCAATCAGTTACCTGTAGGTTACCTATGAAATTTTACGGACCTGTTACTGATAGGTTACCTACTTGTGACTGATCGGTAACAGCTTAGCTACCTATCTGAATTCTTTTGTTTACCTATCAAGTTATTTCAGTTACCGATCAGTAACTAGCATGCTACTGGTATGTTACCAATAGGTCACCAATTAGTTACCTGTAGGTTACCTATGTAATTTTACAGACCTGTTACTGATAGGTTACCTACTTGTGACTGATCGGTAACAGCTTATACTGTCATGCACAGCAAAAATAGTGTCAACTGTTTCACCTCCTTTCTACTGAAGTACTGAAACAGTACTGAAATTGCACTGAAACAGAAGTTATATAAAACAGTACTGATTTAGTACTGTTTCAGTACTGTATCAGTACGGTAATATTTCAGAACTGTATCAGTACAGTAATACTTCAGTACTGTATGAAATATTTTAGTTCTGTTTTTATATATATATATAAATCTTTAAATATTGAGGGTCAAACACTTATAAACTATTCTTGCAGGAGTCCCTCCACAAAAGTCTATAAAATAATGTCATTATAACTGTACTGGAAATATACAATAGTAAAACAAAACTGAAACAGTACTTAAGGAGTATAATGTATTGACATTTATTCAAGGCTAGAAGTAAAGCAAGTGTATTGCACTGTATTATTCTGTGGGTTATGCGGGTGGGTTGATTATGTCATGGCCAGGGCATGGATGTTGGAATACCCGCTCAGGTTCAATGAATCAAGGTCACTTTCGAATAATCATTGACCTGCAACATCAGTGTGCATGCACATTCGTTAAAGAGGTGTAGGCAGGCGGTGTGTCATGTGGGGTACCACTTGACAGAAGGCCTACTGTCCAATCTCTCACCGCCTGGCCTGCCTGGGATCAAACTTACTTCTGGATGACTTTTGACCAGTCATGGTAAATCATCGCCACATGCACATTCAGGACTTCAATTCTATGAAAGCTACAAAGCAACTGGAATGTGTGGTGTGACCTTCGATCTTTGGATGAGATGTGAGCTGGAATCGAGGCCACTTCCTGGTGACCTTTGACCTGTGACATCATTGTGCCCTTGCGCGGGTAGTGTCTGACAAATAGCATTGTGTGGGATATTGGGATAACTCTCTCTAGGCACAGTTATGATGGGGTAGTTTAATGACAGTCTTATCACTTGTCCTTACTCGACGTCAACGCACAGACTGATGAAGCTTGTTTTTCCGCAGAGTGTTGTGTGGGGTACCCAATGACGATTACACTGTACAGTCCTAGCTCAGATGCCCTAATACAATGAAGAGCAAGATGCCATACATACATGAACACACCCTATACCTATCCCCTTGGAAGAGTTTTGAACAGCACTGTTTGAAGTTCGGATTGGCTAGTGCAAAGGGTGTGGGGTCATTACACTGAACTACACGAGGCCAGCAATTCAAAAGCTACTGTTATATTTCACACCACTTTATTGTATTCACTGTATATTGAATATACATGCTGATACTTGCAAAATCATACACAATTCAATTTATTTGAACGGATGTATAAACAGTCAATTGTTAAATGCTGAACGCGATGTTAAACCTCAATTCTCTCTCTCTCAATTGTTGAATGTCAGAGTATGTTTCATCATGGTAATAATATGTCAATTATAGTGTTTCCAGCAACGATGAACATGATGGAGCATATAATCAATGTATGGTAATGATTTGCTGTGATGATAAAATGTTGAAGGTTATTGATGTGCACAAGTGTTCAATAAGCATCTCTCAACTCTGCCCCATGATTCTTCCCTGGACAGACAGGATTGGTCAGAAATGTTGTAGGAGCAGATGACTTCCTTGTTCTGCTTCAGCAGTTAATCACATTGACTGGAGTTGCAATCTGAAAGACAAGAAATTGCGATAATTCAGGATACATATGCTCAGGCAATAAGACCTGTTCGGTTATATTTATGTAGTAATTATTTGTTCTTTCAACAATATTGATGACAACACCCTGATCTGATAAAAAATACAAATGTAGTCTAGGGAGCATTCAAGTATTACATACACAAGAAAATCAGATTTTTCTTACTAACTGCCCCCCTCTCGCCTCTATGCAAAATTTAACCTGGAATAAATGGGTAAAAAAGAAACTTTTAAGACTGATTTATGAGACGGATGATACATTCTATGTTTAATGCCTAAATAATAAATGTCTGGCTATGACACACGCAAGCAAAGCATGTGCATTGAAATTTTCAAAATTATTATCCTCTTAATAACATAACCAAATGTTCATTGGAATGGAATGGGTATGGTAAATCCCTCTCTCTATGAGTATCAAGTGAGTATCACTGGGTTAAATGTGCCAATGACTCTTTACAAATAGTCATGTCTCATCAAACATGGGCTCTACAAATTATAGCTATGAAAGTAAACATGGCAGTCATACACATTATTCTGATTGGCACCTTGATAATGATTTCTGGTTTTAAAACTTCCCCGCTTCTGACCCTGCCCTTATATACTCCTCCTTCGACCATGCCCTTTTCTTCTCCCCTTTGATCAGTGACCCTGCCCTGCCATCCCCTCCTCTGACCCTAACCGCTCCTCCGTCCCTCCTCTCAGGTCAGTGCCTCATCCCTGCTCCTGTGACCCAAAGCACCATTTTCACACCACTTGTCTTCATTGATATATTACCCACTGGAATCATTCAGCAAGCTGCATTGGGAATGTATTGCAGATAATAACTCCCCAGACACAGAACCAAACAGAGTTTAAAGTTATTGCACAAAATCTAGGTAGGCCATCATCCAGGCCAGACAATTTTAGGGATAAACATTTTCCAGTTGTTTTTTCAAATGACAACAGTGGGTGATATACCAGTGAATGGTATTTAGTGATGAACACAGCATGTAATATTTACTGTTATGCAGCCCTGGTAGAAAAGTTAATGCTACATATAGATTAACTTGATAATATCATGATAGCATCACATAAATGTATATTCCTAAATGTTATATAACCAGGAAGAAATATTATTTTCATTAATTTGTAAAATGTACTTACAAAATATGGGATGCCCTCTTCATCTTCAGTGGATAGCTATCACACTCACAGGATCTCACTCAGGATCTGGCAGTATCCCTGACCTGGTTGAGTTGAAAATTCAGGTTATAAAATTGGTTATTTGCCATTTAGATGTATATGAATAGGGCTTATCTTTCTATTCCACAATATTAATAATCCAATAAATTTTAAGATAATATAATCTTGCAACATGTTAGGAATATTTAGACAATTTATATGTATGTGAAATTCTAATTACATTAATAGTTGGAGAGTCACATAGCTGAGCTCATAAAGTAAAAACACAAATGTAGCCCATATGGCCCATCTTTCATGTAAGTGTCACAAAACAAAGGAGAGGAATAGTCTGTCTGGGAACAAGAACGATTGAGTCTCAGTGGGTGCCTTTCAGTAATAGAAAGGCTTGAACTATAGAAACTTACATGAGAGACCACCCAACTGTAAATCTTACAGGTACATGTAGCACACATGTTTGAGACAGGACAAAGGACAATTACTGACTGAATTTTTCTGCTTTTCTGCATTTTGAATTGTACATGCAGCATCATTCATTAACCAGGAGATTGATTTCTGCATATTGGTACTCTTTGTACAAAACTTTCGAGATCGTGCATTCAAGCTCTCAACTGAAACAACAAATACTCCCATACCAAAATGCCACAGTGCTGGCTCTTTTGTGTTCTTAATAAGAAGTGGAATATCCCAAAATGGTCCCTGTGGACAAAAGAGACTTTGTTCAATTTCTCACACATTTTCTAGGAGCCAGAGTCACAACAGATTGTTTTTGTATCTTGAAATCATATTGAACTAGAAATTTAAATTACATTCTCCATCTCAAAATTCCTCAAACCAAGAATATATCTTCCTATTCTAGTCGCTGACGGGTGGTCGGTTCTCTCCGGGTACTCCGGCTTCCTCTACCAACCAAAACTGATTGTCACCATAGTGAAACGAACTTGAGTGTGACATTAAACCAAATCCCCCCCCCCCCCCATAATCTAATTTTCGATACCTCCTCCACCTCTTTGATCCATATCAAAAGATCAGTGAAGTTCTTCTGCTCCTGTTCTGCTGTTATTGACTTGGCTGATTCTCTCAAGTGAGGTAGAGAACATAGTAACACTATTATTGTTGAATTCAACAGTCTGCCTATTAGGCAATCAGATGAAAGATGGCCCATGGGGATGCCTCTCTCACTCTCTGAAACATTTTACCATTGTTTACTGGAATAACTAAGGTGGAAAATTGTCCCTGTCCCCTCCCACCAATCTACTTAATGCCTTAGTAAGAAATATCAAGCTTCTCACTCTGCAGCCTAAAGGCTATTATGATAATGATTATCTGAAACAAGCCTTAGTACAATGTATTTAAATTTCCAAATTAACCATATGATAATGAAATTCATTTTGGTGGATCCCAGGAGTTACTAGAATGGAGTTCTAAGACACAGAAATCTAGTAGGACAGGAAGTGATTTACTTACTGCAAGATCTTCACCAGCATCTGAGTAAGCCTTCATACACTGGACCACAATATATCCTGATGGATTTCATATCCGGCTTTGCAATGTCCACATCTGTAGTAATAAGATAGATATAGAAAGTGAAACCTCGGTTGACAGTGGTTGTCAATAGAAATCCCAAGTCTAAGATATGTGCGTTGTATGTTAATATCTTTCTATTCCACAATAATCTACATGTTATTGTTTTGTTCACTCAAACTCAAACCAAGGGTGGTAGCATATGGAAACAACAGATTGTTCATATTAGCTAACCAAGTATTTTCATTAATGTAAATGCATTTTGGTCTTTCTTTGGATAACAGCAATCAGACTACTGTACATTGCCAAGATCCTGTATTATCTATTATTTAATTCTTCAGCAGATTATTAGAATGGCGAAATATCATGATTCTCACAAATGATCACAAATCACATTTGAATCTTAGGAACTCTTGATAAATTGGTATTTAGTAGCAGTCAATCACAATTAACACTTAACAACTTTGTTTTAACGGACCAGGTAAAATTCAACAAAATAAAACTTACATGTGTACAACAAAGAAAGTTCCTCCTTTTTTAAAACTGGAAAATGTGATAACCTAACATTCAAAAAAATCCTGCCCTCCCCCCCCCATTATTATTATCTCAATATACAATATCAGAACAAATACATACCTGTATTCTGTAATCAACTTAACATTTTAAACTCTAATCTGCAATTTCATCTTTGTTTATAGGCACAATACATTAGAACAAAAACAGTTCTAATATCTCTAATTTTCAATCAGTCAACTTGAATTTGATCCAGTCTTTCATCTATGATTAGCAACTGATTATGTTTGGACAGTAAAACCATGTCTTCTGGGAAGGAAACTTGCAATTATCAGTTACAGCCAGTATTGCGTTTCCCATATCATGTATGTACATTAGATATAAACTGTTATAAATTTTCAATTTTCTATTTGAAAACTGATCTGACTATACATGTAGGTTTATGAAACAATTCAGTTTGAACAGTTAAACCATGATGTACCTTATCACTTGTAGCAAATTATATTGAATCTTCTCATGCACATGTTCCGAGTTCATCTCTAATAAAGAATTTGAATTTGTACGGTAGCCTATATTGAAATACAAACATTATGAACACACCCTGACGCAGGTAAAAAAGTCATCCCATGTCCTAAAAAGCTCAGCAGTCTCTCAGTCCCTCCCTCCCCGGTCAGGATCTAGTAAATGGGATCAGGTACCGGTAATGCACCCCTCCCACTCCCCCTTCAGAAGATGAATATAAATATTGAACTCGAACATACGATATTCTCTGCTTCAAACAAGCTAAATTGAATATTACTTGATCAATACGAAGATGGAGAGAATGACAGTTTACAGTTTTCTTTAAATGTCGATGAAATAGAATTATCATGAAATTTTTATTATGAAATCAAAATGACCGGTGTAGGGGGCCTTGCGAAGAATAAAACATTTAAAGAACATTTTGGGAAATTAAATTTCCGGAAGAATGCCCGAAAGATGCCCTGAAATTGATGAGACTGAAAATTAACTGTGGAATAAGCACACTGAAGACCCTCCCTCCCCACCAAAAAAATAACCCCCACCAACAAATAAGCCACATCGTAATCCCAGAAGTACCGCATATTCATGCCAGGCGTGAGACTGAAGGGAGGTTCACGCACATACGAGAGCCAACAACGCCAGGGTTAGAATAATTTTAGCATTTTAGCGCAAGTACGCTTCCCAAGATGATGGCTTTCCCGGCTCTTGTGGAAAACACATGTACGTGAACCTGCCCCTCAGTCTCGCGCCTGGCTACATGCCACCAGTATGCGGTAATATGAGGTACTTCTGGGATTACGATATGGCTTATTAACCGGGAGTAACTTAGTTCAACAATCTGAACATTTAATTTTGTGACATTGTCAATATCACAAAATTAAATGTCAGTAGGGTTCAGCTTGTTGAACTAGGAGTAGCTGTGATCAGAGAAGCTGTTACAATGTGCTGCTGATAGAAATAAGACTTAACCCGATATCTGTAGATACGGTACCAGGTTATATCTGGGATGTATTCTTCTTTTGGCTTAGTCACAAGTTAGTGGGGTGAATGCATTTTGAACTCGCAACTTGATTTTCATCATGGCGTTGTTGTTGTTCACTGGTTCATTGGATTGGCCTGGCGCTCGATCAACTCAGTCTCACTCATCCTTATTGATCTGAAAATCGTCAGCCTCCCCGTCCTCGTTTTTAGCACAGAATACTTCACTGTCACGCAAAAAATACGTTTTCCGCTGTCTTTCTTGGGAGCTCAAACTTCCGTGCTTTCCCTGTCATTCCCTGTGCCGTCTGCTTGTAAACGCGTTACGGTACCTAAAGCGCCCCCTACTGGTGTTGGGGAGTCGTCTCCCTCAACCTGTAACCATTTCGGTCATCTATACGGAGTAAGACTGACCCTGGGATCGTGTGTATCCATTTCAGACTACTTTCGGCAACTGCTAGAGGGAATTTTCATAAATCAATACCACGTGACTTCGTCAGCCAATCAGCTAAAGTCTACCGACGTAACCCCAACGTAACCCGCCATTTTCTAGTCATGTGATGATCTTCTTCAAAATTACGGATCTGCCACACCTCTTGGATGATACGAAAGTTATTCATACCTATATATTTTGTAAGCCCAGGCAATATCTGTTTCCGGGGTATGTATGAAAACCTGCAATTTATCAGAGTTTTCGAGTCTGTTCTCCGCCCGATGAAGGCCGAACAGAATCCGGTAAAACGATTTGGGTAAAACACCGGATATCGCTCCGCGATAATGGAGACACACGATTCGCAAGCCATCTTATGGATGGCGAAGTGTACGCAAATGTCGTCTCCCTGTCACGTTCATGCTCATGCGACTTTGGAGCTCAGAACATGGGGATTCGGGGAATTATTCAGGACAGGCAGAATCTTTTCACAATGGTATGCAAGCACCTCATATTAGGATTAAACTAAACAATATAGACATATTTGACACAAAAGAACCATTTATACGTATTCATAGCCACTCCAAAGTGAAATATGGGCTTGGTCATGTCCGACGTAAAGGTGGGTCTGTCATATTCAATGGTCGGGCGGTGAAGGGTGCTTCTTATTTTTTGATTGAAATTGTAGTTTAAGGGCCGCTTCCCATACGGATTTCGCGGCCCATCAACTCAATGTTTTATTTAAATTTCACGGTACATTTCTTTGTTAATTTGCAGCACTAGATATTAAAATAAATAATTAAATAATGAATAACAATAACAATGAGGAAATATAAATACTAGTAGAGAAGAGTCGCTATGTACAAGTCGTTGGTTTTTATACTGGAAAATATTTGTTATAATCGCGTGGATGATTCCTTTGTCTCGGTACCCCATAGTACGCACAAAGCCGTCCAGAAAAAACTGGGAGAACCAGGGCGTTTTCAGGATTCTTCGAGACGACTTCCCTAACGACGCCCTTGGGAACAGGGTGGGTCCTTCCAGAAATCTGTGCCTGTAACAATTGCTTGGAGTGTGTAGTGGGGTACAGAACGGCAGGTCTACGTCCTATATTACGTGAAAGTCAAAGGATCATATTCTGTGTTGAGGTGTCAGTTCGGTAACATCTAAGTGGTAGCGTGTCCGATGTGGTCTAGGGTGGGTCGAGTATTCTGATTCTGGGTGTTCTTGCTATGCGGCGTTGTCACTCTAGGCGCTGTAGGTATTCTTGTAATCGTCATCCGTCTTCTGTTTCAGGTCTTGTCCAACTCGTCTGTGGTCTTCGGTGTGCCTGTATCATATGAAATAGACGGCTTGTAGTCATTCTTGTTTTCTATTGTTTTTCGATGCAATAATTTGATATATCTTCCTCCCAACAACAGGCACGCCCCGAATGTCAGTCACATAATATGAATAGCAATATATAATTAAGACAGCAAATAGATAAACAAATGTCTTTTTGAATTTGGTGCTAATACTGTTATGTGGAAAATGGAATAGGTCTTTGGATTATGGACGCGGATATTCTCTAATGGACGACGGCTGGATTATGAATGACGGACTAGACGCTTGTAAATAACTAAACATTTCGATAGATTCAGTACTAGGTGAATACACAAATAAACGGCACTGTATTATTTCTGTATACATTATCGTTTGATGGCCATAAGGAATTTGTAGGACAATGAGATAGACGGCCCTCAATATCAAGGTAACTCCGCCATCACCATTTCCTATATTTTATGCCGAATACCGCTCGCTATATGCGATTTGGCCGTGCTAATGTTGTCATGAATTCAATTAGATTTGGCCATCGTTTGTTTTGTAGGACAGTGGAACAGACGGCCCTCAATATCAAGGTAACTCCGTTGTTGCCATGGGTGCTTCTTAGGCTATAGAGATTGTACTTATGGTATTTTTTTACGCGCGCTTTGTTTAATCTGCGCAATTAAAAAATATTTGCACAATGTTAAAATAAACAAATTTAAAAAACGATATTGCGCAAATATTTTAAAATTGCGCAACAGATCCTTGCGCGAACCACTTTTCGGTTATCGGTATATCTGATTTTCGTTCCACAAAGCTCAACCGCACAAAATTAAATTAATCATTAATTGCAAATTCCATATGATGATTCCTGTTAACTTTTGTCGAACTTTCGCAGCTTCTGGGGCAGAAGTCTAGGCGTCACAATGAAACTTTTCGTGTCAAACTAATTTATTTGTACCGTACTGGTATTTTGCCTCGTGTTATCCATATTTTATCAATTATGTTAAAGGTTATACCAAATGACTCTATACTACTCTGCATTAAAACATACCCAGTAGTGTTCCAAACAACAAATTAGTATTTTTTTCTCGAATAATGTCGTCGAAGTGGGTCTTAGGACACGAATAGCACACATGTGGGGAAAAACGTATTGGAGCCGTGACCTCTGGTGCATGACGTCACAACCTGATTACGATTGCGCCGTAAACGTCATAGTCTATGACGTCGGGCGTTGTTACGAAAGATTCACCCAACTGTGGGAGTTCTAGCGTGATGTCGCTGACATTTGGACGTCACAACAGGCATTTGAGCCAGATCGTAATCAGGTTGTGACGTCACAGGTCAAGCGGTCACAGCTTTCGCCGTTTTGAAAGGGGCATGAAATCGTCGCACTTTACTGCTGCTATTTCCAACCTTGGGCAGTTTGAAAACATACAAAAATGTAAAACAAGTCTATATAATCACCTCTACAACAATTTAGCACAAAAAAGAAGCAGATTTTGAGACCATTTTGTATAACCTTTAAGGTCAGTTCAATTAATCCCTTCAGACTAAACATGCGATAGTGTGAACGAAATGTGCAAAAATTTAGTAGAACTAGATAAAATAGAACTTGTAAATTGATGTTTCCTGCCATGTCTTCCTTACAGAATTACAATTTCCCATAAATGTTATAAATCGGAACAGGATGAACTGTCCTCTAATACGCTTATATTGGACAATACACTGGACATTGATCGTATAAACTACCAACCAATTTTTCTGAAAAGAAATTCAATATGAATAGTTATCTTGAGCGATTTTGAAAAGTGTTTCTAGCGCGAATTTGAAAATGATCGTGCTATTTTAAAACACTTACGCGATATAGAAATTTTAAAAACGCGCAGCGCAATGTCTTATTTCACAAGAATTATATTTTAATCCAGGGAAATATTTTGAACTGGGATGCTTCAATGTAATATTTTGAGCTGAGATGTTTTCATCTAATATATATCAGTACCGGTACTGTTCCAGTACTGCAATGTGTCAGAACTGTAAAATTTCAGTGCTGTTATATTTCAGTATACTCTTTCGGTATCCGTACTTTGGCGGAAATAGGCTGAAACATAATTGAGAATATGTTATTCGCAGAAAGCAAACATTTTTAAGTTGGCCTGAATGGCAAGTCCCAATTTCCATAGCACGCAAGCAGACCAAAACTCGTAATCAATGGCCAGTTCTCACTATAGTTCAAGTTAATCCCTGGACAATGCTGTCTGGCCCCGTTGTCGGCGACACTGGTGCACAACATGTGGCCAACCGTGATCTAGGGTTGTTTTCGTGACCTCGCCCCTATGTTTATAAAATGGAGTGAGTTTTTCAACTGATGATAACTGGTATATTTTCGACCTGAGGTTGTCAGGCGTATCATAAATGTAAGCTTGTTGATCCTTTCTTGGAATGGTGGGAATATTTTATTATATTTACACCAGTTATCAATAGTTGGAAAACCCTTTCCGTGTTATAAACATAGCGGAGGGTCAAGAGAACAACCCAAAGATCACGACGGCTACACTTGGGCAAGACAGCATTGTCCAGCGATTAACTAGTTCAATATTGGGAATTGGCCATTGAAGTATTCAGGCGCGGCGAAGCAATTCAACATCGGGGGGGGGGGGGGGGAGGGGTGTCCCACTTCCGAGATGCGGGGTGTCCGTGGGTCGTCCCCCGGGAAATTTTTAAAATTTGCCCTTCATTTTACGCTCTTTGTCGCATTTTCAGAGAAGATTTTAGGATGAAAAGTTTCACAATTTCCGTCTTCCTCACTCTTTCACAGAGGCAAAAAAAAAAAATAAATAAATCAATAAAAAATCTTCCTCAAATATTGTTCAGATGAAACCGTCTTCTGGTCAGTTTAAGTCAAAGTCAACTTCTAACACCTCTGCAAGAAAATGTCAGTTCAATAATGCGTATTGCTGAGTGAGTTAATAGGATTTATTGTCGATTTCAACAATATTTCAGCCATATCTCGACGAAGAAACATTTAGAGATTTTAGATGCTAAGCTTCTCTACTAATTTTCGACCCATTTCGAGGATCTTCAGCTGTAATTATTGGGGGGGGGGGGGGGGGGCAAAGTGATAAAAAGAGTTAGTACACGGGGAGGGGCAAGAATTACATTGCCAACTATGTTTTTCTCTCTTTCATTTCTATTTTTTAAAGGGCTTCTTTTTTTTCAAAAGCCCTCCCCGAACCCATGCCGGGTACACTTCATTAATTGTTTTCTGTGTCCACAAACTATTCTATCAAGTGAGTTGTATGAACCCAATCCAATCTCTGGTTGGTGTGGATTTGAGTAACCGATAGGTTTAATATCTCGGTTACCAGTCAGAATCTGATATGTAACCGAACAGTAGCCATTAAAAGTAACCGATGAGTTTCTTGCAGCATAAAATTACTCCTTCTCAAACTTAAGTAGTATCAACATCTAACTTTTGAGTTTAACTGTGGAATAAATACTCAGAACGTGATCATTCACGGACAATTCTATTGGTTAACATTGAAATGTAATGTGGAATATATTCAGTACCGTAAAGAAATAACTGAACAGTAACTGAACAGTGACATATCAGTAACCTAGCAGTAACGTAACAGTAACCTAGCAGTAATCCAACAGTGACCTAGCAGTAACCTATCAGTAACATACAGGTTACCAGTTAGTAGCTGAACAGTAACCGATAGATTTAATATCTTGATTACCAGTCAGAAACTGATATGTAACTGAACAGTAGCCATTCAACATGCAACCTTTAGGTTACTGATCAGTAACTGAATGGTAACAGAACAGTAACTGAAGAGGAACCTATCAGTAAATATATAGGTTACCAATCAGTAGCTGAACAGTAACTTATCAGTTTAAGGTCTTGGTTGCCTGTCAGTAACTGAGCTGTAACTGAACAGTAACCTATCAACTTGTAACCTTTAGAGTACTGAACAGTAACTGAATGGTAACCTAGCAGTAACATGTTGGTAACTGCCTGATCACAACCGATTTGTCACCTATCAGCAACCTATCAGTTACTTACCAGTCACAACTTCACAGTACTGCAAAGTTTGAATTCGAGCGGTTACCAACCAGTTACTCAATAGATACTGATCAGTAACTGAAAGGAAACCAATGTAACGACAATAATGGTAACTGGTAGGTAACTGCACAGTACTGTTCAGTCAGAACTTTACAGTACTCAGATGTAATGTTGGTTCAGTTACCTAACAATAAGTCATAGGTCATCTGTAGGTAACCAAACGGTAACTGCACCGACATTATATACCAGTACTTCACGGTGAAATTTTGCCTGTGTACAGTTCGACATGCAACGTGGTTCAAATTTTATTAGTGATTCATATTTTCACCAGTGTGACTGTACCAGAGCAACTGTTCAAATATTAGGAATTAGGATTCCAATATTATGCTACAACTTGATCAATATTTTTGTCAGATGACATGAATGCTGTGTCTGCTCATTTCCCATGTGGCCAGCAATGGTCATATGTCAGTCATTGTCTATCACGTTGCAATGCCAAATGAATCCCCATGCATGCCGCCATACAGCAAGTTTCTGTAACATCCTTGAGATGCACTACACTACATCATGCTAGTGGGATTGCTCGCACTGTAGCACTTCAACTCCCTGGCTATACTTCTGGAAACCTGGCACCATATGCTGTTGATTGCCATTGCCCGTACTTTTGTACAGTTTAACGACTTTGGGTAATGATCTTTTAATGTTTTCGGACTGGGTTAATTTACGCATTGTGGTCCGACTCTATAATGAGTTGACGATCCATTCTGGTCAAAAAAAGTATTGTAACTAGAAAACGTTTTTTGTGTTGTTCCTGCAGTTTGATTTGTCTCGGCTGAGTGTGTACACACTGGTTCAAACTAAAAGAGACAACATTTTTTGGAGAATTTAGAAATTGACGGTGTAAATATGCCGTGGACAGCCTTCGTCAACTATACTTCTGAAACAATCTGCCTCAGATCTAGCATCGACAAAACGACCTAAATGTCTCACGAGCACATAATTATTTAGCAATGCAATAGCCATGGTGCGAATATTCTTAAATGAGCTGAAATAGAACATGATCCATGGTATATTCTTGAAAATGTCATTCCCAAAATCTTATTCTACAGATATTCCGTTCGTGCATAAGCCTACATCTAGACGATATAAGCCCACATCTAGACGATAGTTTAACCAGGTAGTAAAGATTGTTTTGACAAGTAAAACATCAAAAAGGAAACTTTTAAATTGTCCAATGTAATGCCGAAACACGAATCCCGAAACAAGCTCCAATATATTCCAAGAGGTAAGAATTTTATCAGGAAGAGCGAATTGAAATGGGGCTGTACAGCCAGCGGTTGGCTTGGACTAGCGATTTCAGGCGACATTCCTGTACAGCTGATATCTGTATCCAAATCCATCTAATTAATACAATATGCTGGAAAACTTATTATATTTTACACTTTTGCCATAATTCTCTCTGCTTCTTCTTTTCTTATTTTGTCGTTCGCCGCTCAGTCCCTCTTCGTCCGTTTCTTTCTTCCAGTCTTCGCTGTTGGATTATTTCGATCAAAGCCTATTGCAGGGATAATCACGTTCTTAAAACGTGTCCGAAGGGTACAAAGCAGAAGAGAGACCAAATTTAGTGGATATCCCAAGAGTCTTCCTTTGTGTATCAGTCCTTCAAATCACCACATTATTACGACATAATTGTATCACAAGTGCGTCTGGAGTTTCATTTCTGGGTCCTCCGAGAAAATAAAACGGAAATTATTTCTTTTCCCTTCTCTTGCTTACAGTGAATATATATTAATACATCAGATGATTATGTTAACTGTCACGAAAGAGCAGCTTGTCAGTCATCCGTGCAGGTAGCGCATGCGGTTTTTCAAATGTATCCAAACACTGACGATGTAGTGTTTACCAAACGTTTTCAGCAGAGTAGAGATATATCAACATCTGAGCTAGATATAATACCACAGAAGAGACCCTTATTTGGAGTGACAGTTTATGGAGTATCGATACAGTAGTCTTTCCTTCATCAGTATTTTCCAGATTCAGGGATGACGGTCACAGTAGGCATTCAATATTTATAAAAATAATGCGCTTTTTCATACGTCAATATTTAATAACTTATGAATTACACAATGAGTTTTGAAAAAAATAAATAATTGCGTTAGTGTGTGGTTGTATAAGGGAGCGTGTATATAATACTATAGTTTTTACTCTTTTGATGGATTGGAAGACGAAGATACAAACATGAAAGAAGCAACTCCTGCTACTGACATCAAATCCATATTGTTGATGATACAGGTTGGTATACGGAAATATGACAACTTGGCAAACACTTTCCATGAGCAGTCACAATCAAGGCGTTCGTCATAGAGAGTGAACGTCAATCACAGTATATTTGAGTTACACTTTGTCCTATCAGTTCTTCCGGGGCAAGTCTGTATGCTGCAGCTTAGGAAGATTCTTATAGAAGCTATATAGGTTAGATGTTATATAGCTTGTGCTATTTTATACTGGAAATAATTTGACCGCCACAGTGTCGAGAAAGGTATTCCGAAGTCTTGCCGCATGAATTCTCCATCGACTAAGGCTGCCAGTAAAACATCGGACGAGATGCCTATTGATGTGTCACGTTAGCAATCAAAACGAATCCGAGAATGTTTACTCAAATAACTCCGCCATCGATCACCATTGAAACTATTGGCCAACTAAAGGCAATCGCGTAATGAAAATGGACAACGGCCGCATATTGAACATAAGACGATGAACATCAGTAGTTGAGTATATCCTCGGTAGTAAAACAACCTGAATGCACGTCTTGTCGTTGTAATTGACGAATGAGTAGGGAGGAGGGATTGTAACCACCTGGGAAGTGTCCGGTCACAGCTTTTATACAACATAAGATCATTCTTATACACATAGATGCGTTAATAAACCTCTTGGCACGCTGGGGCATTGTGCAAAACAGTCATTGGCTAACTGATAGAGAAAAGTGGATTGCAGCGAATGAATCTATTAACGTTAATTTGAATCAGTTGGTAAGCCCTGTAACTAGAGCGTGTCTTGTGTCCTGCATCTCTCTAAGCTACATCTGCAGGTGTTCGTTCAGAATGTAAATTATATTGTATTTTCCCCTGGGAAGCCATTTCATTACCAGAACTGATCAAAATGCCAAGCGTATATATTCCAATCGTTCAGGGGAAGTTCACGCACATAGACACAATACGTATCTATAGCAAGGCAGAGTGTTATTTGACGTTAAATCATATTCACTCACTCACTCTGATAGACTTCATCTGCCATTTGATATAACAGTTTCATAGCCAACAGGATGACATGTTTTTGATAAATCACTGATGCTGGATGGGTAAGTCCCGCTAGGGATTTGAAGACGAGCCCTCAGAGTTCGGCATCATATCGCCAGCAGTAAATAATAAGGCGCGGGTTCAAATCTCTGATGAGTCTGGCCCATCCAACAGAGTTCTCTCCTATATCATAGAACCGCCATCCTGAATATAATTGAAATAAAATGTCACATACTTTCTAATTGCATTAGTATATAGTTTATATAATATGCATTGTGAGTCGGCTTTAACAACCCTAATGCCATAAGTGGTTAATGTTATTAATATCATGCATGTTCTCACGAACAAAAAACGCATGTTATCCAGTTGTGAGTCACTGACAAAACAATGGATGGATTAAACTAGTTTATCACAAACCGGATGGCTGTTTCAGTTGGATAGACTGAGAAGATAGATATGCAATGATTTAAGGATATAAACGCCAGCTCAATAACGGGAAAACAATTGGGAATCAATCATGTTTCAATGGCCTCTGAGAAATAGTGGCAGATATTTGAGGCAACACGATTTCATCCTCATGGAAACTACCGATACGTGATTTAAGTTAATTTTGTTAATTTTCATCTCATGTCTTACTATACTAATACAGGTACTAGTATGTTTATTAGATTTCACAACAATCTTGGCGAAAACTAAATGTCCTAACTGACATTTGAACATAAAAATTCGTGCCTGAAAATTGGTACAATTAGAGTATGCTTACCATTTTCCGTTGATATCGCTTTTGTTGACAAAACAGCAGTTATATGGAATGTCGCCTTATTCCTTTCCGGATTTAGTTGACAAAATATATAGTCAACTATGCATGTATCGCGTATTTACACCCCATGAAATCAATTTCAAAACAAGGGAAACACTAACACAACTGACATTGTACACAAAGTACGGTACATAATACATTATTTACTTATATTGATACATATGTACATGTAGACAAGGATATGTACTTAAATCAGTATTAGCCTGCATTGTATTGGTATGTCTGCTTTGTCAGGAAGTTACATGGAATTCCATACTCAGATGATTAAAATCGTTATTCGCCTAGGCAAATACAAGCCTGTCGCGTACAATTTGACAAATGAACACGTTTAGACAAAGGTATTCAGTGCTCATGTACGAATTGCTACTAGACAAGGATTTATTTGATTGTCACGTAGACAGTTTGCTTTATAAATAAACTTTGCAAAAGTCACGTATTATTTTCCACTTTTCTGAACTTCTAATTCCTAAAACATCGAAATACTTCTCGTAAACAAATTCAGTTTTAAACCACTTAAAAACAGAATTGTTTAGACAAGCGTTTACATTCTGTAAACTAGCCTGATTGATATACGTCCTTTTCCCTTTCACTGAACATTTTCTTAACTACATTTTCATTAACTGGGTCTGGGTATATCAGACCTTCATAAATCCTTACCCCTCCGATGTAGACCTAACTTAGACACCTACTTTTCCTCTTTATCCTCGTTGCAATTTTCCAAAACGTTTTAATATGCAGTTTGTAGAATTCAATTTTTGGAACCATAAACCATATTTCGGTATTTTTCTAGTCTCAAAATACGTAATGGTATCATACCTAGAGCTCCATACATTTCAAAATTTGCAGTGGACTGTTCCACACGAAATATGCTTTTACAAAATTTACGAAGGACTTTCTCCCTTGTCTCAGCCTTGGCCTCAGCTATATGGAATCCCCTAAACTTCGCAAGTGTACTGGGTTTACACATCGATCAAATAAATGTATACAAACCTATGACTTCAATAAACGTTCCTTCAGCTTTCAAACTAGCGCACCGAAAACTGACCATTAAAACTCTTCAATTGTTTCAATTTCACGAGTCTTGTAAAACCATTCCTCAGATTTTTCAGGAAGCCGCCTCTATTATAAACCATGTATTAGTCTTATCGACATTAACAATAAGATTCCATTGTTACGTTTTTCATGTTTCCATCTGATCTTTCTTTGTGGGGTTTCAGGTGAATCACAAAATAACACAATCTCGTCTGCGTGCAACAATAAAATTAAGGTCAACTCATTTAACGTAACACCAACATCACCTGTACTCTTGATCATTAGATAGTGCTCTGAATCTTCTAAAATAATCTAAAAAACTTTGGTGACAAAATTTCTCCTTGCCTCAAACCTCCTTCACATTCAAAATATTCCGTGATGTTCCCAAAATAGGAAATACATGATTTAACAACATTATACATTGACCGCAAAACTCCACAAAACAATTCATACCACAGGGTTCACGGAAAGAAAGAAATATGTCATATTCTCGGTCATGCCTTCAAGCGATTGAAAGTGGAAATTCAACTCATCCCACAATCTTGAATATTCTACAATTATATGACTGTAAATTTTATCAACAGTTTGATATTGTGTTGTATTGGGTACCTAGTCACGTTGACATCAAAGGTAATACTGAAGCTGATAAAATGGCTAAGGCAGCCATGGATGATGAGATTGATTCTTTTGGAATCCCACACAGCGATTTCAGACTATCTATCTGTGCTTATGTGAGAAAGTTGGGCCGAAAGTTGTTTCAATCTTTGTGGGATGCTGTGGATCACGAGTTAAAAAAAACTGTAGGCTATACTCATCTGAAGTCAGAAACGTTTCGATTAAGCCATGATTAGACAATGTAAAATCAATCATACACGATTAACTCATGAACATTTGCTGAAAAAAAAGCTAGCCCCAAGGTGTATTGTATTCCATGCCACGAAGATTTCACGGTGAAACATATTCTTATCGACTGTATAGATTTTAAGATTGTAAGAGATAAATTTGATCGAGCAGCTACTTTGGAAGATCTTTTTATTCGAGTAAAAGAAGACTGTATTTTATATTATTTTAGAGAGATCGGTTTGTTGTATAAATTTCAATGTATTTACATGTTTTCAAACATTAATTTACTGATTTATTAACTTGGATACTTAGAATTTTTTTTATCGTCGTTATATAGCTAAAATATTGCTGAACGCGACGTTAAACCTAACTTCTCTCCCATACCACACGTCGTGTTTGTGCTCACGGTCGAACGTCTGCTTAAAATATATAAACGTATAATACAATTTCTTTCCTTCATTCTGGTGAGTTGATAATATACTATGCAGTGCAAGCTTAGCGTCTACGTTTCCACATCATTTCTTGAAATCAAATTGAGCCTTATTATATGTAATAATGTACCGATGCCCATACTTTCAACCCACAACATAATAGTCCAGAGATTAGTTATTGAGTTGATTCATCTGTAGTTACCTGGGTATGAACTGTTCCCATATTGGTACAATAATTCCTTCACACCATGATTCGAAGTAGGTCTCGGTATCCAGTAGAGCATTGAATACTTTGGAAAAATATTGTTGCAAGGATATCTTTTCAGGCGCGTAAATAGTCATTTAAGAGGGCATCCTGGTGATTTATCCCATTTTAGGCCGTTCATAACATCAACAAATCATCAACATTAATTTCCTGATCTAACTCTTTATAAATTAGTTCTCCTTCATTGATTAGCTTCCTTTCATCATCAGTTATTTCCCCTTCCCCATAACAGTTGTGTTTAAATCTGGGGCTCTCAGCATGTAGAACTAACTGGAATTTTATTCGTTCGAAAAAGCTTCCATATTTTTTTCTCGGAGTACTTAATTCATTTGATATTCTTTTATTTTATTCATAGCGGTTTTTTTGACACATGATTTATACTGCCTTTCCTTTTCATACATGCGCCTCAAATCATAATCTCCTTACGGTATATTCAAATGCGGAGGAATCGTTAGTTTTTAAAAATTTTAACTTTGCGGTCATCGTCAAACCATTCAGACATTTTTCATATCTTAAATTCGTCTATTCGAAATTTTACTTTAGTATGAAACGATGGAATACAAATACCGCTAACAATGTCATTAATTTCATACACGCCTTTATCAATTGACTGTGCAATTTTTTCTCTAAGCTGCCGGAATACTCCCCCCCCCCCGCACCCCCTACCAAACTTTCTGCGCTATCTCCGTGACTTTATATTTGATCATGTTGGAGTCATTTTGATACTGTTTGCAGAAATCCCCGAGCAGAGGATGATGAGTAAATTCAAGATGGCGGATACGTGGGGCACCAGAAAAGTGATGTTTTTGTCATATTTCTTCTAAATTTCTGTTTTTTCGCGATGAAAAGTGGACAAAAACTATTTTATGTCACATCACATTAATATTTATTAATTTATCATGCAGTTTTTGCGGAGAAATTCCATAAATAAAAAATTCGAAAAATCTGACCGAAAAATCGACCAAAAAATGTCGTTTATGAAAATGACGTTACTGTGATGTCATCAAAGCGGCCATCTTGTATTTTTTTCATTTTCTGGTAGAACTTGACCCAAGGGTACAGTGTGGTAAGTTTCAGCTCCCTAGCTCAAAGGACGAGAAAAATAATTAGGCGGGGGGGATTTCGTCCCCCCCCCCACAGGCCTGGATAGGTCCAAAAAAGCCCAGGCCAGGTAGGGTTAACTCAGAAGTCTACTTCGGTCTATCTTGCAAGAAATTAACAAGAAAATCTCATCAATGAAACTGTTAATAAGGAAAAAATAGCATTTGTTTACTAGCATTTGGAAGCCGGATGCGGCCAATCGCGTCTTTTCGTTTTTTCGCCTTTGATAACACGCGGCGCGAAAAAACGAAAAGACGAGATTGTGTCAAATTTCGCAAGATTTTACCTTTTTTTTGTCTTTCGTTTTCTCGTGTTTTGATAACGCGGTACGAAAACACGAGATTGCAAAGCGAAAAGTCGAGAATGCGAGGCGAAAAGACGAGAAAACGAGGGCCAGAAATCTCGTCTTTTCGCCGCGTCTTTTCGTTTTTCTCGCGTTATCAAAAAGCGAGAAAACGAGAACCCGAGATTCGACCCGATATCGTTTTTCGCGTTATCAAAAGGCAAAAAAACGAGAAAACGAAAAGACGAAAAAACGAGAAAACGAAAAGACGAGAAAACGAAAAGACGAAAAAACGAGAAAAACGAAAAGACGAAAAAACGAGAAAAACGAAAAGACGAGAAAACTAAAAGACGAGATTGTATCGAATCTCGTCTTTTCGTTTTCTCGTTTTTTTCGTCTTTTCGTTTTCTCGTTTTTTTCGTCTTTTGATAACGCGAAACAGTTTTTTTTCGCTTTTTGATAACGCGAGAAAACGAAAAAACGCTGCGAAGAGACGAGATTTCTGGACCTCGTTTTCTCGTCTTTTTTCTTCGCATTCTCCTCTTTTCGCCTTGCAATGTCGTGTTTTCGTGCCGCGCGTTATCAAAGCACGAGAAAACGAGAAAAACGAAAAGACGAGAAAAAGGCAAAATCTCGCGAAATTTGACACAATCTCGTCTTTTCGTTTTTTCGTTATCAAAGGCAAAAAAACGAAAAGACGAGATTGGAAGCATCCGGCTGATCAGTTACTGCTCTCGTCATGACCAGCGACAGATTTTCATTTCGTCCTGTGATGCGAACTCACGAGGGATGCAGTGTATAGACGCAATGCGTCACGAGAGAATAGTTGGATTGACATTCATCCGAATACATTAAAACTGACTGGCCAGTCTTCCATATCAGTATATATATTTGTTTGAAGGCTGCAATGGCGGTTGCTACATTTTTTAGTTGTCTCAGCTGGGAAATTATTTAATTGACAGAGAAACGCGAACTAATAGTGTGCGGGGAATGTGGAAATCCGTCAGGGGCAATCTTCAGTTGCAATATTGAAAAATGCCATGTATATTCAGGTACAGAAGATCAATATGAGAACAATGTAGGTATGTGGCTGTGTCGTTCTCCATAATGCAGGCCTGTATTCATACTCCGTAGCTCTCGGACTTGATAGACGATTGGTTGGTTGGTTGTTTGAAGTTTAACGTGGCACCTAACCTTATTGGTCACACGGCGACGATGACCCAAACAAACATACCCTAGCAAAACCCTAACCCTAACAAAAACCTAACCAAAACTACAAAAAATTGAATTTCGAATTTTGAAAATTAGGCTCTACAGACACTGGTGATCACAATGGATCCTCAGAGAGCCTCATTTGTTTGGCACTTTAATCTACCTCCTGTGCCAGACAAACATGTTATGATAAACCATGCTGCCCTATTCTGGAGGGCCTTGATAGACAAACCATGACTAGGGATGCTAGGCTAGACTAATCAGACATACGATACATTATATACATTCTAGATTGGACATATTCGACTTGGTTGCTGAACCTTATCACGTTTGCTTATTATTGGATTACAATAGGCCTGCTAACAACGACACATGTACATGTAGGTTAGAGTTTGTGAGAAGTTGATGAATTCCAGGTTTTCCGATATCAATTTGGAACAATAGATTGGCGCTGCGCATTTTCTGCCTATGTTTCAGTATGAGGAAATATTTGTAACTAGTATAAATATGAGAAATATATGATAAAGAACTAGTATAAATTTGAGAAATATACACAATATTACCTCAGCATTCAAGAGAGGGTAATTATGCACAGGTTCGTGAATATTTACAGATGAAAATGGAGAAAAGTCGGAAATATTTTTTTAAAGCCTTCCCAATTCTGAAAAGAATGGGACTGCTGTATTGCGAAATTTTCTCCGGTTCGCGAAATATCACTGTTCAAAATCCGATAATCGCTCTCCTCCCAACTTCAGCCATATGGTCTTCTGCATGGTTTTGCTACGAATTGCAAATTTAGGTAGCTGTCAAGTTCTATAGATTGAAGCAGTTTAAGGGCGTTTTTTAATAAAATGCCTCAATCTTGTTTAGTGCAGATTTTCAGCAATCCACACAGATAAGAGCACACAGCGCCAACATAAAAAACCTAGATAGCAATATCTGAGGTGATTATAATACCATAGGAATAGAGCAAAAATAAAAAAATAGAGTGAGTACATTTCAGGTGGGGAACACTTCCTTAAAAGATGCTATGGTGAACGAAGGACAATTAAACATCGAAGGCCTTACCCATACAACTATATTAGCTCCGAAATCTTAACAGGCTTGTAGCTATATATACACCAGCTGGTGTCTAGCAAGAGACGCAGTCAACAGTTGTAATGGTGACGGAAAGTCCGACTTTTTTTCAATTTCTTTTCTCGAGAATATAGTTTAATGGGCATAATACAGAATTGATATTGTCTCTAACCGCCGGCGAGCTACCCAGAATAAGATTCAAACTCTGAAGCGTAGTGCCAGAGATTCTGCAGGCAACGATCATATCACCACCATGGGAAACTTGTTCGAAGGAGTTACTAAAATACTGATTGTTGGCGCTGATTGAAGTCGTAATATTTGCACAGGATCTAGTAAATCATACTCGTTTTCATATGGATAAACATGATTTCCATCAGTATCATACGGCATTATTAAAGAAGTAATTTCCGCTAGGTAATGACATCAAATCCAAACCTTCGGTGACATGGGATCGTAATGTAATATGCCGATTTGGCAAACACTTCTCATCCACAGTCACAATGACAGTGAACGTCAAAGATAGACGTTCAAGCAATTACAAGCGTCTGGGCCGTCATTCATAATTCAGCCGTCGTCCATTAGAGAATATCCGCGTCCATAATCCAGAGACATATTCCATATTCCATATAACAGTATTAGCACCAAATTCAAATAGACAATCATAGTATACATAAACATAGGCTTGTTTCCAGCAAGAGAGAAGCGGTCAACAGTTTCAATGATGCCGGCAAGACATCATGATGTTCTAAAAATACCAAATCCGTATCGCTGAGCAGTATTCTTAATCCATGATATTCGTTGTATATATGCTGTATCTCAATCACGCTTTGATTGTGACTGTTCATATGAGTACCATGAGGATCTTGAAGTACATGGGTTCATACGGTTGAGCGGAATTAGACACAAGTTACGAAACGCAACGCCATAGATCTTGCACACTACGCTGGTATTTTGCTATCAGCATGCGATATGTATCGCCAAATTTGAGAAACTTGAGTGGAGGCGCTTGGTGGTGTAGCCCTGTTTTATAAGTTTCTGCAACAATGGTTTGTGACGTTGATTAAAATCGTCACATGTAACACAGGATCTAGCAAATGCTACTAGGCGTGATATGTATACGCCATATGCAGGTCCCTCTGGAATATTACTGTCCAGAAAGGGATAGTTTACGATGTCGAAATTGTAATCATCTCTTTTGTCATACAGTCGACGAGAGAGAAGGCCCGCTTCATTTTTATAGAGATAGGTCTAAATATGATGTGCCTGTAGGGTTGTCTGTAGTTTCCTTCAAATCCAGTGAAGGTGGATATATATCCTTCACTGCGTCATTTATATAGCGATTATCCACAGCGAGAAGATCGTCTATATAGCGTTTGGTGAATAAGAAGGAACGGGCTTTGAATGGATCGGTTTTTGAAAGCGCCTGCATATAGTCATATTCATAAGAGAACAGATATAGGTCACCCAATAGGGGTGCGCAATCAGTATCCATTGGAATACCTATATGCTGTTGATATATTGTGTTGCCAAATTTCACATAGATATTTTTAATGAGAAATTCAAGCAACTCTATAAACAAAGAAACATCCCAGGAATGATATCTCTTGTATGTAGTACAGCTAAAGAATGCTTTATGGCTTCCGACATGTGTCAGTATGTCGGCACCTCTTCCCACTTCCCTTATATGTGTTGTAATTTTTACCTGTATATGGCGAGATTCTGCTGGTGGACGTTTCGTCCCCGAGGCCCGCCCCCTGTACAGACCTTTTGGTCTTTGATATATGTTGGCATTTGTGGGAAGTTGATGCTGGGTCGACATCGGGCCTTACAGACTAGTCTTTTGTGTTAAATGCCGTCATTTACATCTGACGACGATACAGCTCACCAATCTCCAATGTACGAGTTGTCACAGCGAAACAGCTCACCAATTACCAGTATACGAGTTGTCAGAGCATTTCCATCATAGCTCTCTAGATTTGTATCTAATACCGCTTATGCCGGTGCTAGGGGCCGTGTGGTCATATCATCCAAGTTGCCACATGAACAGGTACAATACAAGCGTACCTGAGATACAACACATATCTCGAATCGTTAGATTCTTGGTATGTGCTTTAGAATAGGTTTACCAGAAGACTATTCTGTGAAGTCATATGACGCAGTCAGTATGTCGGCACCTCTTCCCACTTCCCTTATATGTGTTGTGATTAATATATCTACGATCAGTTTTCTTGAACACAGATACTATTAATGAACTTAGACGGTCAATAAGGTCCTAAGTCTCTCCTGCTTTCATTCTATGCTTAAAATGATTTGAACACAACTGGGTCGAAGAAGCTCTTAGCTGCATTAGAATATCAAATCTAGCGCCTATTGATACGTGGCATTCAAAACGACGGAGACTTTTTAACCCTACCTGAACTGGGGGGTCACTTCCCGCCTCCTGATGATTTTTTACTCTTATCTCCGGAACGACAGAAAATGGAGAGCTGAGACTCCTTGAATTTGTAGATTATCATATTGGGGTCATTTTTAGCCTATTTGCATGACCCCCGAGCCATTTATCTTGTAGTTTTTTTGCAAAGAAAAACACAAATAAAAAAATCGAAGAATTTGACCGACAAACCGTCCGAAATAGCTCTTTTTAATGACGTTACTGTGACGTCATCATGATAGCCATCTTGGATTTTTTTTACAGTTTCCTGTAAAGCTAGACCCAAAGATATAGTGTGGTAAATTTCACCCCTCTATCCTTAGGGATAGCGAAAATATATAGAGGGCACTCGCCCTCCCCCCTCCCCAGGCTGTGGTACCCTCCAAATCGCCAGGGCCAGATAGGGTTAATAAGCCCGTCATCGCTGAACCAGTGTAACTATTGCCCAACTAAAGGCAGTAATATTATTTTGTTATTCATATTCACAACCATCCTCATCAATAGCTTGGACTAACTGGAGAAATGTGGATCGCAGATAATCAAGCTATTAACGTTAATCTCAATCGGACTTTCACGATTTCGTCAATAATCTTAGTATGAAGGTATACGCTCTATCGTTGAGAGAGTTGGTAAGCGCTGTAAACTAGAGCGTGTCTTGTGTCCTGAAGCTCGCTAAGCTTCATCTGCAGGTGTTCGTTCGGAATGGAAATTATTTTGTGTTATCCTCTGGGAAGCTAATTCATTACCAGGACGGATCGAATTGCTCGGCGTATATATACCAGTAGTCAAGGTGACGTCCATATACATGCGGCACTTTACAATGCAATGCGTATCTATGTCAAACAATCGGTGTGTCATTCGCTAGGCTTGATCAACCATTCGCTAGAATAGTTTCATCATATAATATGCATGAGTGCATATGTCAAACGCTCGTATTTTGCTATCAGCATGCGATATGTATCGCCAAATTTGAGAAACTTGAGTGGAGGCGCTTGGTGGTATAGCCCTGTTTTATAAGTTTCTGCAACAATGTTTTGTGACGTCACAGGATCTAGCAAATGCTACTAGGCGTGATATGTATACGCCATATGCAGGTCCCTCTGGAATATTACTGTCCAGAAAGGGATAGTTTACGATGTCGAAATTGTAATCATCTCTTTTGTCATACAGTCGACGAGAGAGAAGGCCCGCTTCATTTTCATAGAGATATAGGTCTAAATATGATGTGCCTGTAGGGTTGTCTGTAGTTTCCTTCAAATCCAGTGAAGGTGGATATATATCCTTCACTGCGTCATTTATATAGCGATTATCCACAGCGAGAAGATCGTCTATATAGCGTTTGGTGAATGAGAAGGAACGGGCGTTGAATAGATCGGTTTTTGAAAGCGCCTGTATATAGTCATATTCATAAGAGAACAGATATAGGTCACCCAATAGGGGTGCGCAATTAGTATCCATTGGAATACCTATATGCTGTTGATATATTGTGTTGCCAAATTTCACATAGATATTTTTAATGAGAAATTCAAGCAACTCTATAAACAAAGAAACATCCCATGAATGATACTTCAAGATCCTCATGGTATCATCCCTAAAGCCAGAGTGATTAGTGGCAGTTATAGCAATAGTCTGTCGTCCAAAGGCGAGTTACTGAAGAAGAAAAAAACAATGGATGGGCTTCATTGCTGTGTGATAGACTGGATGTATTTATATAAACCAATTGTCGTTACTTCGATGGTGAAGCTTCCGGAAAATTGGCACCATTACCCTCACTCGAAAATGTACTGATAGCTGTTGGTACATTACAGCTGGATTGTCTGAGAATATGAATATGCAGTGCTTCTATAACATAAATACCAGCCCAACGTGGGAGGGATTCAATCATTGTCCAACGTCCACTTCGGAATAATGTCTGATATTTGAAGTTATATTAGAGGTATCAGATTCATATTGATTTTGTCCCACCTCTCATCAATCTAATACGGGTATGTTTATTGGATTTCACAACAATCTTTGGTGAAAACTAAATACCATAAATGACCTTTGAACATATAAGCACAAACTACTCGTGTATGGGAGACAGTTGGAAACGGAACATTTACTGATAATCGCTTCACATTTAATACTTTTTGAAAATAGTCAGAAATTTTATGTTCTTTTCCAACGTATCAATCTTATTTAATACAACTCGCATTGCCAGTCAACTCGTGTTCCAAATTCATATCGGAAAACTCGGAGTAGGACATATTTCAGCATTCTCCCTCGATAGATGAGCTGCTTTTTCTCTTTATCTAGTCTATCTCGCCGCACTCAGTGTTATAATTTGATAGATGTGCATGTATATTTTGCTACATTTTTGCTGCGTGCGATCACGTCATCAAGCATCAATAGGCCATTGCCAACGAAACTATTTACTTCTACTATCCACTATAGTAGGCCCTAGATGCACCTCACTAATCCATGTTATATGACCACCATCAGCAGGTAAATCTTACTTTATGGGCCTCAAGAGCCTCTTACATATCTTACCAATATATGTCTCTAGAACTGGGAGACAAGAACGATCCCTCAATGATTCCTACATGTATATCGTATGCACTATCGGTATTAAGGATACTGAGCTCTCCTGCGCACACTTTTACACACTCTCCAGAATTTGCCTTTATACAGCTGAAAGTATGCCTCATAGCTATGGTAATGCATACATTTTTTGAAAGCGCATTTCTTAAGGATTCCAAATATATTAATTTGTTCACTGTTGTGAAAATATTCGGATTTAAATATTTAATTTTTTAAATGACTATTTTCTAAAAGTATTCAACTTACAACGTAACTTACATCATCATTTCCTGTAGAAGACAACTCCAATAGGAAATCGTGCCTCAGTATTGTCAGTTTTGGTCTAGTTCTTACTCTGTTGACATTTAATTTAACTTCAAAGTTCAAAACTGTGAGTTGCTCGATTTTGTAAAGAAATATTCCATTAAATGTCAATAGAATGAGAACTAGACCAAAATTGATAAAACCGAGACAGATTTCCTGTAAGAGATGTCTTCTACAGGAAATGATGACGTAAGCTACGATAAGTTGAATACTTTTTTGAAAATAGCCATTTAAAAAAGGCTCATTTTTTTCAATATATTTTTTTTAATTCAAATATCTTCACAACCCACTGATTTACAGTGAACAAATATATATATTTGCAATCCGTAAGAAATGCGCTTTCAAGAAATAAATACTTCGCGATAGCTATAAGGCATAGTTTTAGCTGCATAAAGACAACTTATTTAGGGTGTGCAAAAGGGTCTACAGGCGGGCTCCGTATCTCTAATTCTCCCCGAGTCACCTTGCCAGTGCGACCAATCACGTCCCGACGATCCGCTGTATTAATTTCACGTGCTAGAATACTGTATTCGCAAGAAATTGACAAATTACAATAGCAATTCAAAACTTTCTATTGGCAAGGTATGATGAAATTCCCTGAATATGGAGAATAAATTACACTTCACCTTCCCAGGTCTGGGGGCCATTATCCAAACCTTCTATCCTATCTCCGGAACGACAAACGCTTGAGAGCTGACACATCGTGATTTTGTAGATTTTGATATTGGGGGCATTTTGAGCATATTTGCATGACACTCCGAGCAAAGGATCATGGGAAAATCCAAATGGCGGCTGTGCTGGCGTCCAGAAAATTGACGTTTTCTTCATTTTTCTTCAAATTTCTGATTTTCTGCGCTGACATCTGAGCAAAAACTATTTTATTTCCCGATGATCCTTAAATTGACGTCGTCAATTTTCCCACCTCTTACATATCGCTCCAATTTACGTCATGACAGCTGTAAGACATAAGACATTTATTTAACGTCAGTTTCAGAGGTTTACAAAAAACGCTAGGCGGGGGCTAATATTACTGACAAAATTAAGATAACGGAATAAAAATAACATTATGTAGACTTTGCATATAGAAGGATAAGAAGTATGTAGAAGTATTAAAGAATGATAAATCTATCTGTATGAAAATTTGAAAACTGTAAAATACATGTACTTGAATGGTTAAAACAAATATGTCCATATCTAATATGTGTAAAAGTTATATATGTGGTCTGATAAAAATGAAATAATATGCGTAATTGTGTACGTACAATGGTCAAAAGGAATTGATTCATATCACAGATTAAAGTACAAAGCAAACTGGACATATAAAATTATATACAAAAGAAATGAATGATAAGACTATCTGTGTGTTGAGCATTAAATAAAATATTAGAAATAGTGGATTAAAACTAAAGTTAGGTAGTTAATATTTAGAATTGCATATATGGTTTGATAAAAATGAAATAACTTAAATTGACATTATTAGATCATATGTGTATGGGTAAGAGGTCAACAAGGGTTGCTATCACATTTGGAAATAAAACAATTAAGACTAGCATACATGTACATACAAGTTACATACATGCATAATAATAAAACAATTCAATATGAAAATAGGCAATTGATACGAAAGATATTTATAAAAACTTGTAACAGTTTAAGAATTATATAGTGTATATTGCTTGATAAAAATATAATAATCATTGTAAATTTTAAATTTATAAGTTAAATACAGGTATAGGAAAGGGATCACATAGATTTTTATCGCAATCATTACAATTACAAGTAAAGCAATGAAACAGTTATAAGAGTATATACATGTGCAAGTCATATGAGTTGAAATTTCCTCAGTTACATATTAAATATGATAAGATGCATGATTTACAATCACAGAATTTGCAGTTCATTGCTGGTACATGCCACAGACCAGAAGGTTTTCCAGAAGGTTTACTGACCCCTACAGATTTCCATTTCCGGTGGCAATGTACTCCACAGTGCACAATCGGTTTGTATCTCTAACATTGTAGTGAGTTTGTTTCACTTTAAAAAGAGTCCACATAAAAGGTGGTGATAAATGATTGAGTGACTTAAATAATTCCAATAAAATTGCTCTCTTTCTCGCTAGTTCCAGTGTTGGCAAGTTGGCTTTGCATAAAAGAATTTCATACGAAGAAGCAAGGTCTTGAAAGACAAAACGCAAAGCCCTCAGTTGAATTCGCTCAAGTTTTGCCGTGTTAGTTGCGCCACAGAAATGCCGCACAAGATAAAAGTAATTAAAATGAGATAAGATAAAACATATTAAAATGTTCATTCTGCAGTCCGGAACAAGATACTTGACAAGGCGTTGTGGCACATTTACTTGGGCAGCAGCGCTTCTACACAGTTCTTTGGTTTGAAGGTTAAAATTCAGCTTATCTATAATTGAATTTCCATTAATGTTAAGTTTTGTTGGTTCAATACAGTCTTTCATCATTATAAACTGAAATTTGTCTGGGTTTGCCTCCATGTCATTGTCTTGGAACCACTTCACGGACACTTCGGATTCAGACGTCAGAACAGAAATAGTTTCCTCTTCAGTTGAGCCCACAGCCGATATGGTGTTGTCATCAGCATAGTTGTTGAGGTCGCCAGCTGTAATTGCAGTAAAGAGGTCATTTACAAACAAGTGGAAAATGAGCAAAGATGGACCCCTGGGGAACACCCTTGAGTAACTGACGCCATATTCGCTCACATTTCCGGTTGACTCTCTGTTTGCGACTGTTCAAATAGCACCAAGCAAAAGCAAAAGCGTCCTCCGACATGCCATAAGGTTTCAGTTTAGCTATCACTAGTTGATGAGGCAGGCAGGCAAAAGCTTGCTCAGGTCCATAAGCACGGCACCAACATATTTTTTTTGCTCAAAGTACGTTTCCAGTCCTTGAGGAGCCGTAAGATGACATACTGGCAACTATAACCTGCCCTATAGGCAGGCAAACGTGGATCTAAAATAGCATCCATGAAAAGTAAAAGCTGTTGATGAATTATTCTCTCTAGGATTTTAGATAGAGACGGTAATGTACTAACGGGTCTGTAGTTTTTCATACATAAGCTGTCTCACTTCGTGTATAATGGTGACGCATCTGTCAGTTTGGCGTCCCCTGGAAAAATGCAGTTAGCAACACATTGATTGAAGATTCCAGTAAGATGGTGAATAATGTTGCTGAGATCGGCTTTAATAGCTTAGATGTGGGTGTCAAGATCAGAAATAGTTTTGCCCACAATATGGGAATCTGTGTGTTTGAAAGTAAAATCAACTTGGATTTGTTTACATTTTCTGATAGAGCTTGACCCAAGGGTATAGTGTGGTAAGTTTCAGCCCCCTAAATCAAGGAGTGAGAAAAATATTTAGGGGGGCCGAAATGGCCCCGCAGGTCTGGGCAGGTCCCAATAAGCCCAAGCCAGATAGGGTTAAGAACATTTGTCGTGCTCTAGCACGGCCTTGTGTCCAGAATATTATTCAGCCATCATCCGCCGATTTGTTTTCGTACGAAAAATACATTTAATGCTGAATTAGTGGGCATAAATATTTACAAATCCGTCAGTAAGCAGATAGCAGTTAGTCCATGGTCGTTGTAGTTGCAAGGTTAAACGACAAATCAACCATGTCACCCCATGGTATTTTCTGAAGCATTCAGTGTGTGCATTACAGGACAGAACCAAACAAATAATCCCCTGTCTCCCATGTTGAACAGCCTGCTTTTCTGTATGGAAAGGCCTTTTACAGTAGATAAGGGTATTCATGTTTGCATGCTGGACTTCAGGAAGTGGGACAACAATCTTTTTGATTAAACCAGCACCATCACACATTAGGTTTTACAAGAATGTGGATTGAAGATGAGCAGTCATTTGGATAGTATCGAGCTGGAATTTATGTCAATGGAGGAAAGAATTTTCTTTTTGGATTACCGACTGTAAACACCGATTTACTTCGACACAGCATCTACCTATCTACAGCCGGTGGTTGGGGTGTTCTGGTCACAGCTCAAAGTTTCTCAAATTTGGCGATACATATCGCATGCTGATAGCAAAATACGAACGTAGCGTGCAAGATCTATGGCGCTACGTTTCGTAACTTGTGTCTAATTCCGCTTAACCCGGGGCTAGGGGCCGTATGAACCCAAGTACTTCAAGATCCTCATGGTACTCATATGAACAGTCACAATCAAAGCGTGACTGAGATACATCTTTTTTTAGATGACGACTCTATAACGAATATTATGGATTAAGAATACTGATCAGCGATACGGATTTGATATTTTTGGAACATCATGATGTCTTGCCGGCATCATTGAAAACTGTTGACCGCTTCTCTCTTGCAGGAAACAAGCCTATGTTTATGTATACTATGATTGTCTTTTTGAATTTGGTGCTAATACTGTTATATGGAAAATGGAATAGGTCTTTGGATTATGGACGCGGATATTCTCTAATGGACGACGGCTGGATTATGAATGACGGACTAGACGCTTGTAATTCAACATGATCTGAACCAGTTTCTATTAGAAATGTATTACGGTATCTATAGTGTGTGATTATTCCAGGATAATTGAATCACGAGTCAAATCATTTATGTTTGGAGACTAATAGAGCTGTATGCGACAAACCACGTTTTGTGACAAACCACGTTTTGTTACAGCAAGTCACGTTTTGTGGCCGTGTGTGTTGTATCTACAGTATAATGTCTGAACGGCTGCATGCAATACATCTCATCAATATAGAAAGTTATTCGATCACAGGATGTGCACAACGAAACCCCAAGCCAAGTATATGAGAGCATTCTTCATATTCCTAACTGCAATACTGCTTGAGATGTTGAAAACAGCTGAACTATCCATATTTGAAGTGGCAATAACTGTATCATTTGACCCACGGTAAGGCAAAACTGGCAGCTTTTAATGTAGGAATAGTTGAGCAAAACTGTGTTAATTATGAAACTAAAAAGCTACATTTAGTTTATATGTGAAGAGAAATGCACAATAAATCCAATATATTTGCCATCTAGTTGTAATACCGGATCATATATTTTGGAATCTTGCAATCGGGCCCTACCAAAATAACCAATCCCTGTGTATTGACTACACTTATCTTCCCAGATGAGTCCCAAAATTTGGGCTCGATGTAGTCTAAAGCAGCAGTATTGTCTGAAATGTTTCATACCTTGTTAGAGCTACAGTATGATAGCAGTGCAAAAGTTGTTATTTAATGGAATTGGAGCTGAGCTGCCCTTCCTGTTGTTAAAATATCCTAGATGATCGCATACTCCCCATACTTCCACATTCCCATCGTGTATGCATGAACAGTTCCACTCAAAGCCTGGAACATCTGGAAATCGCCAGACAACGTCATGGTATATTTACGGCCTTTAAACCATGATACCGATCGTCTTCTCGAGGCATCTGACCCACGGTGGATTTTAGTGCTGGCTGCATATTCAGGGCAACTAAAATACCCATCGATCGAGGGCGTCTTCCTAATACCACGTTCTTTTATTATTCATGAGTTTCTGACCGTACTGGCTCAGAGGGTGAACATTATTGCTTACGCCAAAAAAATGTAAATCTAGCCAGTCGTTTTTGTCGACGATACCGGCTCGTCGGTCTGATCATAGCCGTTCTTAACCATTAGTGGAAAATCGAATATGGGTCTATTAATACTGTCCCTAGTATGAGCTATAATTCTAAAAGAAAACCATCGTAAGATCGAGACATTATATATTATATGTCTCTGCCCTAATAGAATTCATCAGCGGTAGGAATCCTGGCATGGTACAATTCCTCGACGACGCCGCAACGGTGAATGAATATTTTAGAGGAGATAGGTTCGGGATCTATCAGCCCGATAAATGAGTGTGGATCTCCTATTTCACTAATATTCGGGAATCGACAAATAAGGGCGGCGGGCATGTGTGGATATATTGACGTTATTCCACATGTTTAGCTCTTGCTTTACACGATGTTCGTTGTTTTCACAGTCACTGACTAAGTCCTATTAAGGACATCTGGACCGTAGCGGTAGATAGCCAGCCGCAGATGGACAGTGTGTCCAGCCGTGTACATGCCTGCTATTCCTTTGGTAAATGCCGTCCGCCTACGTGAGCTTCAGTGGGTTGACTCCGTGAGTATCACAATTTCCAATTTCTCAATTCATCAATTAATTGAAATATTGTGAAATGGATATTACGTGTTAGTATCCCACGGTATTTGTGTCGCAAACATGAATTTCACAATTGAGAGTTCGAGTCGGTACTGTCAAGGACACCGCTTGCATATTCATAGCAACAAAACCATCCATTAAAGAGTTAGGTAGAGGACGACAGATTCAACACGTTATTTTTATTAATTCTCGACTTGCTTACCCTACAGGCACAAAGATAGAACAATAGTGCTTACCCTTGATATCTTAAACCTTATTTTGTTGTTCTAGCGAACGACACCAGATTGTATGTGACTCTAAAACCATATAGTCAGTCGAATATGCATCTGTAGCATTTCTGTCCCCAGTATGAGCTATAATCTTGAATGACATTCATTATGCGACCGTTACATACATTTATATGCTTGAGACCAAGAGGGATTCACCAGTGGAAGGAATAGCCAGAAAGCCATAAAATTTCGAAAGTCATAAAACTTATTGCCGACAGACGATAAAGGAGGTGTTCGCTTTAAATGAATATTTTCCCCTTCAGAGTCGCTCTCTGTTGCTCTATTGTCTCGCTCCGAGCCGGCTGGTAAATTGTGACGTAATGCTCAGGTATTCCCCAACTCTTTGTCAGACAGGCGAGGCCAGTCTAATGGAAAATTCTGGTTCATATTCTCATACGATTATCATTAGTATTTTCATGAACGACCCAGATATTTACGAACAATAATCAGTTATATTAATATATAAACCAAACCGAAAACTGAAAAATCACTGCCAAAAGTTGAGCGAACAATAATTAAGAAAGTAATTAAAAAACAAACATATTGGTGCATAATGACTTGGGAAAGCAAGCGTCCCCACTTGTTGAGGATAATTTCCTTAATAAAGGCCCTGATATAAGACAAGTTTAACCTTATAACTTTTCAATTCATAGTTACAACTTTCCGATGCTCTAAGACGAAATTATATATGCGTAACAATTAATTTTTTGCTAAGCTGGATCGTCAGATTATTCAAATACTGAACAAGTGGTCTGACTGTGTATGTGGAGTTGTTTGTGTGCAATTCTATTCACAAATTATAATAAAATAAGGGATTATATGCATTAGGGGTTCGCTGTCTTTATTTCACGTCACTAGTGCACTTTAAAGTCCAAAATGAAGATGGGAGAAAAAAAGAAAAAATGAAAAAAAAAAAATCGGGGATTTGGGAATTCGAACCTAAATCTGAATTTTCTTTTAATCCGTAGTCCGACGCTATAACCATTCGGCCAAGCAGCTTTTACAATTATCAAGTTGAGGGATCATGTGCCGAATGGCGGTGAACTACACCCTTTCAGAGCATTACTTGCGTTTTGACATATTTCAATATTATGAAAATATGACACCTTTAACCAAAACGATTCTTCAGTATCATTTTGGATCAAACCTACCGCATTTCTATATGTAGGACTCGTTTTGGTTAAAGGTGTCATATTTTATATATGAAGGGAATTCCCTTCAAGAATATAGCCAAAAATTGCAAAAACAAACAAATGCTTATTTTCTAATACTCGTAATATTTTTTTAACAAATCTCTTCTCGGTGAAAATTGAGAATATGAAAATTCAGTATTTTCTCTCCCAAGCTAATAACTTTCAAAGTAAACGAGAGGAAATTATATTTTCGGTTTATAAACGCAACACACGAAGGAAAAAAAATACGGTCAAACCGAACACCTTTACATATTGTGAGAAGATATTGCTGAATCTAGATATAATTACAGATTAAGTTATCTCTATTCTGCCCATGAAGTGTGCTTTCGTGTGGAATTGTATCAGTTTAGAATACAAGAACGCATCCCTTTTTGAGCTTATGAGTCCACTCTGCAAACAAATTATGACACCGTTTTTGTATTTCCTCAAGTGAACTGCAGCTATAAAAGCGAACCGATCATCTTATATATTTTTTAAATGATCTGCATTCAGGTACCGCGATAAAATAACGAGAACCCTCATATTTGGGAATCAAACAACGGAAATATTCGTGTTTCATCAAAGCTAATTTCGAATAAAACAGTCTTCGTTTTAAAACTCCATCATTTTTATTGTCAAAAAAATTATTAATATTATTCTATAATGTATTATATTGAATTTGAATCCCATGTAATTTGCATACTTGCCAGAAAGGTGTCGTTCTTTATAAAATCTTCATAATTTCAAAACAAAGGACAAGATAAAAAAACAACCGAGAGACAGTTTTGTGATGCGTTGTGTATGGATTATATTTGCAAAATGTCAAAGGTCTTGGGTAAGTAGCGTAACAGTTATTACACAAGGCAAATCAAATATACTTCCAGTGGGGGGAAAAAAAAGAAAATGGAGGAAAACGTAAGCGGTATGACAGAAAGTAATTTTTTACAGTTCACTGAACTATATTGTTCAAAATTCCCATTCAATAGCCTGAGAATAAAGCTTATCAGATCTGTATGATTATTCGGTGATTATACGTTTTGGCTTATCTTGTCTCGCACTGTCAAGAGGAACCGTTTGATTCTAACAAACTTGAGACCAGTCACGTCAGGGCGCTGAATAAATGTCGACTGCTCGGAGTAATAATTGAGCATATGAAGGCAAGCTCCGGACAGTCATTGTCAGAGAGAGACAAAGGAATCAACCACGGTATCGCTGTCGTCATGGTCGTGGAAATTCTTTAATGGACGAAGTCTGAATATTGAATGACGGACTAGATGCCTGTATTGTATCAGAATGACGTATGTTTTATTGACCAGCAATGTGATCAGATAGTCCTGGGAGAGCTTGATGCCACGAACCAGGAGATTTTCTACCCTTCAGAATCTTCAAAATGACAGATTCGTTCGATACAGCGTAGAAGACAGTTTCACTCGGTTTGACATGTTGCAATGTTTATATCTTTGAAATAAATGATTGGCTTGAAATACTCAGTGAAAATGTTATGACCCACAACGATGTATTATGTACACGGGTACATTTATTACATTCTCCAAACTAATATTCTTTTGTTTTATTTCAAATATATTATTATTAATGTGTTTGCGACTGTCTTGTCTTATAGACTATATATCAACAGAATTGCTTCTCACACGGTAACCATGCCTATTCCCGTGAGAACATTCTCCCCTGCGTTAATGTTACCTTCTGGTTGACTGCCAACTGAGCACAGTCCAGTCTACTACCAGTCTTGCTAAATTGACATTGTCGTTAGTTTACTGTTTCCTAGAGTGATAGCCAGCGCGCTGCATGGGAGAATTTCTCACAAACATCTGGCTGACTTTCTTCTGTATAGTTTTAGTGTTAGAATGTCGAGTTCAGTTTAGAATGGGTTTTACAACTGTGAGCATTTGGAATAATCGCCATCGTGTAGTCTTTGTAAAATTGATCTTTTCCCCTGAATGAATCAAAATCAACAACAGCAGCAACCCATGGTCTGGTAGAGTAAACCTATACGATTCTTTTTCTGCTCTCGGTTGTACCGGACGTAAATCGGCATAGATATGCCGTTTCCGCTAATTTGCCTCATGGATGTACCGGAGACGGGCCGATAAGCGTTTGTATAGGTTGCTTATTCTCTGATCCAGGTGACTACACAAGTGTTGTCTCCAGATTACTTGGGGATGACAGTGAAAATGTGTTTATTTGTCGATTATTACTTTGATTCACCGTTTAAGGTGTTGGGATTACATACATCATCATCATCATCATTATCATCATCAACGGCTCCAATCTCACCCGTTTTGTTCGACGAAACGAAGACGTCTGCAACTTTCCCCACCACTTCTTTGAGGATGGACTAAGATAATATAGGAGAGGATGTCAGCTTTATCCGTTTCCACCATGGATATACATGGTTGCTTCAGCGTCAGATATGAAATCAACTGGACTGAAGGTATCCTTACCATGTCCTCGCCATGCATCAACACATAGGAAAGTAACGCACGTTGCGTTCCTTTACCAAGAGAACACGGGCCGTCCAGTTTCTCGCGAATGTTGGCTTCGGTAATCCCGTTCTTTTCGCAATCCGTGTATCCATCCTCAACTTGAATCCCCAACTGAAAACCAATTATGTTCTGCAATAAATTCAATGTCCAGCATCTTATTCAGTCCATTCTCATTTCGCAAATTGTTTTCTCGTGTTTCCATATCTTTCTCAACATGCAGTGAAGGCATGTGGATTGATTTGTGTCCTTCATTATCAACAACAGCAGCAATAGAACGACAATTTAGCGACAACAACGACAAACAACAACAACAACGACAACAACATCGCTTCACACAATGGTAGGATTATTTCATCTCGTTAGAAAACACAACCTTCCAATGCGGAAGTGTCATGTCTACTCAACGGAACATTTTGTAAGTTGACAATTCCTGCCGCCATGTAGGCTAGGGTAGGACATTTAAGCTAATTTCTCAGTCGCATTATGGTACGTTACCTCACATGGACCCAGTCCATGGACTGTTTATATGGCTAATTAGGAGGTCTTAAGTCATAACCGGAGTATTTTGGTCTTAACGGTACGAGTGCAAAGTTTCGAATATGAGACTTGGACAATCACAGAAAATGTTCTTCAATATCGTCATATAACAACGATAGATTAATATGCAAGATGAGATACTATGATGATTGCTTTAAAACACGCACAAATTAACTCATAAACAGGGCTTATAACTGTTGTTGGTTCGGAATTACTAAATGCATTTACATGTCGTCTCTTCCATTTGATATTTGAATTATCATTAACTTTGATCAGAGTTAAATTGTTTCGATAAATGGCTTGTGTGTCTGAGTGTGTGTTTGACCTTTATTTCTAGTACGCGTCTGAAAATGGACTCCGAGTAAATTTTATGATTTTTAACTTTCAGTGGGAATTTGATAAGTGTCATAATTTGTATTTAAATCACCACAACGATGACGCATAGTCCTTCATATATTATTGAACATTATACGGACTCCCGTCATTTTGCCGCAAAGTGTTTATGCTGTGTTTTAGTGTATCATTTCTTTCCGAAATTGTTTTGTGAACATGTATATCAATAATCACAATTAATTCATGGTAAAGTTCACGTATTTTGAGTGCAGGGTATATATCTTACTTAGCTTTCTCCAGTCTGGCCTTCTCGGGCGATTAATTCCATTTCCTCACCAAATTGCAACCAATATTTTCAGATTTACTGTAATTTGGATAAAAAGTCCCACGAAAATGTCCGAAAAAGTGCGAGACCACTCCCAACTGGGTTCGTCAGGAGCCAATTCGCAGCTGATTTGAAACTCCAAGGTATTTTACTTGACTCCCTCGATCTCCCTCAGTCAACCTAATTAACCACCTAATTGACAAATTATCAATGATAACAAACCCTTGTGGGTCTCAAATCAGCTGTGAGTTTGCCCCTAACTAAAAGCCACTTCGCAGAGGTCTCTCTCGTTCTTGAACATTTTCGCAAGAGTTTTATCCGGGTAACCGTCAATCTGAAAATATCGGTTGTAATTTGGCGGAGAAATGGACTTGTTCGCCCATAGAAGTGAGACCGGAAATATTATTTTCTCGGGCCTGTGGGTTGAGTGGAAACACTTATCTTCGAGATGAAATGCCAGATGATATAACTTATAGTATTGGTCAATAGGAACTATACGGCTGAAATAATGCCCAGTGCGATCTGGATATAATCCATCTGCCTCCGATATATGCTGGATTCCACAGGCGTTGTCCCTCAAGACTCTACTTTCTCGCAATGATCGTTTATTACAGATGGGCTGTCAATCTCCATATTGCATAAAGATATACTCTAATCCATCTTCATTGAAGAGTAATTCGTCCACGATGTAGAATTATATATAAATGTTGACATCTATCAGTATAGAATAGGAAAATGAATTCTTTCTTAACATTCGTGTCACGAACAAGATTTGTTCTGTCGTCAGAACTGTAACTTCCTCGGGGATTCTGCAATACAATGTTATTATTTATTAATACGAGATTGTTTGTATATATGAGTACTTTATTTTTCATCGTTGATTTTTATCTGACCTGGTATTCTATAATCTCACCCCGAATCCCCTAAGGCTCATCGATGTTCCAGGGGGAGATATTATCTGGATCTATAAGCATGATGCATGAGTCTGGCGATCATTTCTTTTGATACTGAATAATCCACAGAGAACGATGGTGGACGTGCGTTAATAGCTTGGGATTATTCTAGCAGTTAGGCTCTTATTTGTGCCACATCATCAAGCAATCAAAAATAGAGGAAACAAACTGAAGCATATGTCGATAATGACCATTTATTGAAAATGTTTGACGGAGGAAAGAAGTGGCAACGAACGAAAGACGAGAAAATAATAATCGTACTTTGAGATAGATGAAAGTAAATTGTGAAGAATAATAATAAAACAAAAAATTTAGATATTTGATAGAAAATTGGAAAGGATTGAATCATTACATAGTATAGCAAAATTTTATCACAGAAAACTGGTAGCAGGAAGAGGCTGAGCGCCACGATACATACGCACTACACCGGCACTACAACATACTCAAATCACATGTACAACACCCTCCTATTAAAAGCCAGAAATAAAATTTGTGCATGGTTGTTATATACACGTGTAGTAATACATAATACATGAATGTTCAGATCGTATTAAAATTTTACTTAAACCCCGAAGCTAGCATATTTGACAGCCTGGAAGAATGACAGAGGAGGTGTGAGCGGTGGTGGAGGAAAAATTTGGTGAGGAGGAAATTACTTAGAATAATGGAAAGGATTGAATCATTGAATAATATAGTCAAAGTTAATCACAGAAAACTGACAACAGGAAGGATTGAGCGCAACAACCGCCTCTGTGTACCAAGAATTGCAGGAGGCAGCCCTAAAAGAAAGAGAAGACACGCTGGCCCGAGACAGAGAAACGATCACCTTCGAACGAAAATGGACCTGAAACCAGGTCACATATTGATGCCGCGGCAAATTAATGGATTATCGATATATACAATGAAGATAACCAACCAAACATTAATATACAAATGACAAATTAAGCAACTGGGCAATGCACCTGCTGCACGAATCCAAAACATACAGCTATACTAAATGTACCCATCTAAATTGGTAGGAATATGAATATGTACAGGGTTCACTTCAGATCGTGATACAATATACAATTGTTGCATGTTATAGAGTAGGACATGACGATTTGTCAGCTCGAGACAAGTGATGTACAACGAGCGCGCAGCGCGAGTTGTACATCACTTGTCGAGAGCTGACAAATCGTAATGTCCCACTCTATAACATGCAATAGTTGATTTATTATACCGAATGTCCTATTTGAATAAAATGAGGACTTTATAATCATGTGAATGAGGATGGTACGGTGAAATAAGCATATCGTGTTCAACACTGCGCGACCGCTGTTGATTTCAAAACGCCGTGGCAAGATCAACTGTTCGATCTCGGCTTGTTTGTCGACTCCATCACATAATTTGAATGAGTAACGTTCGCGGTGATCTTACGTAGCCTACCTATTCAAAAGATGCCAGATTTATTTCAGTCAATTACCAGATCACGTTCACTAATTTCTATCACCAACGGGCCGACGTATACACATCAGGCCGACGTAAATACACACCAATCTTCGTTCCGGGGAGTATGTTGGCGCGCGCACTATGGGAGGCAACTCTTGGTCCGGTAGATGTCACCGTGGAATAATTTGTCATGTACAACGCCCTGCCGCGGTACATGACATTTATTCAACGGTAAGGCAAGATATGACTGCATCATCACTGAACATCACGATTTGTAGAATGACACGTGACAGGCTGTCAACCAATGAAAACTTATACGTATACGTATTGTAACTGCCCATGCTTACATGGCTAATAATAGCATACTTTCTCTCTGCCTGCATACGTCCATAACATAGAGTACCGAGTTATGCAGGAGTCCATAACAGATATATACTGATATATCTATATTGTGTCGAGCAGAACCAAGGTCTGGATGTATGAGTTGTATGAAGTAGTGGTTATCTGTCTGCATGCGTCTATCACAGGTGAGACAAAATCAATTCATACCGTATGAGGCGAAGATTTACTCGGCACTAGTCCATAACAGATAGGATAATAATCAATATATACACTGTATCGAGGTCCATTTAAGAATATTCGCGTCCATAATCCAAAGACCATATAACAACATTAGCGCCAAATTCGAAAAGAGTATCAGTGTATACATAAACATAGGCTAGTTTCCTGCAAGAGAGAAGCGGTCAACAGTTTTCAATGATGTCGGCAAGACATCATGATGTTCCAAAAATATCAAATTCGTATCGCTGATCAGTATTCCTGATCCATATGATATTCGTTGTAAAGCCGTCATCTAGAGAATGATGTATCTCAGTCAGGCTTTGATTCTGTTCATACGGTCCCTAGCCCCGGGTTAATCGGAATTGGACACCAGTTACGAAACGTAACGCTATAGATCTTGCACGCTACTCTCGTATTTTGCTATCAGCATGCGATATGTATTGCCAAATTTGAGAAACTTTGAGTGGAGGCGCTTGGTGATATAGCCCTGTTTTATAACTTTCTGCAACAATGTTTTGTGACGTTGATTAAAATCGTCACATTTAACACCGGATCTAGTAAATGCTACTAGGCGAGATATGTATACGCCATATGCAGGTTCCACTGGAATATTACTGTCCAGAAAGAGATAGTTTACGATGTCGAAATTGTAATGATCTCTTTTGTCATAAAGTCGACGAGAGAGAAGGCCCGCTTCATTTTTATAGATATAGGTCTAAATATGATATGCCGCTAGGGCTATCTGTAATTTCCTTCAAATCCAGTGAAGGTGGGTATATATCCCTCACTGCGTCATTTATATAGCGATCATCTACAGCGAGAAAATCGTCTGTATAGCGTTGGCGAATGAGAAGGAACGGGATTTGAATTTATCTGTTTTTGAGAGCACCTGCATATAGTCGTATTCATAAGAGAACAGATATAGGTCAGGCAACAGGGGTGCACAATTAGTACAAATTGGAATACCGATATACTGTTGATATATTGTGTTGCCAAATTTCACATAGATATTTTTAATGAGGAATTCATGCAACTCTAAAACAAACAAACATCTCAAGATTGATATATCTTGTATGTAGTAGAGCTAAAGAATGTTTTATGGTTTTTGACATTAATATATCTACGATCAGTTTTCTTGAATACAGATACTATGAATGAGCTTAGACGGTCAATAAAGTCCTGATGAGGTATTGTAGTCTTGAGAGTCTAGAAATCCCATGTGGATACATGTCTGTACGGTATGTGACCTTTAGCATCAAGTTCTTCCATAAGACGTTTTGAGTTTTTCAATATCCATATACATTCAACGCCAGAGTTTTTAGAAATAGTGGCGCAATACCTTTTTCAAAATACTTATACCTCCTGAAGGGCCCTGGTCAACAGGGTCAACAGTATTTCATACTGTATACCCGTCCATAACTCAGAAGAGGCGATGTATTTTCCATGACCTCATAAGGTTAATTCATACGGTATGAGTTCATAACATCGGAGGTGAAGCTGTATCATGCCAGTGAGAGTGTTATAAATGGATTATAAACTGGAATCTAGGTTATCTACATGGGTCCATACAGATAGGGCAACTTCATTGACAACTGCCACATACCGAATGCTGAATGTGAACTAGATGTCCATCACAAGACGAGTAAATTCCCCCGGAACAGTCACAACTGCAATATCATACAAAGCCAATGCGAGCTCATGGACAACACCTGTGAATGGTAAATTATAAATTGCACAGCAAATATGATAACTCTTGAGCACATGTACGTATGTTTTATTATTTCGCTGTAGTACACGTGAACATATAAGAATGATCGACCCACCACAAACCAGGTGGCTAGGCAATTCCACCTCGCCCTGAGAGAGCCAAAAAGTCGAAAACTAGCAGAACGCTAAACAACACACTATAATAATTGGCCACTCGAAAGCAACGAGACACGGAAAGCATTGCTCTTACAATATATAGATTATTGCAAGTGAATTAGAGATTGATCGCAGAAATATTTTGAATGACACAAGCAATGCATAATCAAAATCTTCGTGTTCCATGATACTTATTCATAGTGAAGATATTAAATGGCAATACTCTATTTTGACAGGGCCGTTAGTGTCCGTCGATCTTTTATCAGTTCAGTTAAACTCAAGGTTTGGTTTAAGATATAGCAGATGCTTATGGCAGAAGAGCTTGTCGTTTGAGGACGAGATCTAGATTGAGATAATAGAGAATGCTGGTGGTAACACGTGCTAATACAGGTGCATACCTCTGTCATTTGGACATACTGAGAAACAAGCATGGTAACGAAACAGAACCTAGGTTCAGAGGATAACTGAATAAGCAATTCGTATGGTATAACAAACAGCTGAAGCTGACATATAACTAACGTGCTGAATGACAATAACCACCGCACAGATTTCTTCGTTCGATAATGTTAGTCCAGTAGTAGTACCCAGAACTACTACCGGTCCAAGTTTGGATTGTGACGGTAGCATATATACAATCTGCACAGGAGACTAGCGGCGCTGCAGGATATCACGGGTAAAGCATAGGTAAAGTGAGGTAAGTAGGCTTAGGTACGAAACTGAAATAAGAGTAACAAAACGAGGCGATAGACGAAATGACACCGACTAACGGCATGGTCAAATGCAGTCGCCAAAAATTAGCAGCACATAAACAGCAAAAGTAGGAGAACATGTTATAATTAGTATACATAAAAGAAACAGTTGTAGCACAGAGCCCGTTTTGCTGCAGTTTGTTTTCTTTTTGATGTATGCGTGATTTATCCTTCACCGTCGATTGTTATCTGCCCTGGTATCCCACAATCCCGCCCCGAAACCACTGAGGTACATTGATGTTTCAGGGGAGATATTATCTGGATCTATATGCATGAGCCTGGTGATCGTTTTCTTTGATACTGAATAATCCACAGAGAACGATGATGGACGTGCGTTAATAACTAGATTGGCGTTATTCCCGCATTAAACTCTTGCTATATACACTGTTTATTGTTTTCACAGATATTGCTGAACTCACCATGATGACATCCGAACCATAGCTGATAGTATTGCGATGAACAGCCATAGAAGATGGCCAGTGTGTGCAGTAGTTTAACGTTCCTGATATTCTTTTGGGAAATGTTGTCCTCCTTTGTCAGCTTCAGGCAGCTAACGCCGTGAGTAAAAAATGCCAATTTCTCCATTCTTCAATTACACGTCGTGAAAGTATTGTTGCTGGAATTAAAAGCATTACGCTGTGTGTACTATTACAATACCGGTGTAAAAGGAAGCATGACCGCTTGGAAAGAATGTCCGGCTCTTATCTTTCTAACCCAGCAAGGAATTTGTCCTTGACTTGCAAATGACAGGTGAAAAGGGACATTGTTTCCCTTCCCGTGACATTCTTTCCATTCACACCACTCTTCGTATTTGTTTCTCATTTAAAATGAAATTCACCAACGAACGCCCGAGACGATAACGATTCTTCGGTTGGCTCGGTTCGATGACAAATAAATCCTCTTAGGTGTCTGAGAATATGATTCTGCTGTGGCAGCATATCATCTGTAGCAGTGTGTTAGTAAGCTCTGCAACACTATTACTTCCATCCCAGTGAATGTAATGTGGATCATGATTAGGTTGAGGTAGTTAAGCACATGTAGATGGCTAATATGATAGCGGCAGTTGTTGTTTATTATATGAAGGATAATATTAAGGTTTTAAATCGAGCAGAAAATCACGACGTGGTCTTATGAGATTCGATGCCAGTTTGTATATGACACCGGTCATCTGACGCAACAGGATATCCCTACGCCACATCCTCTTCCTTCAATACATTTTTAATAGCATTTGGAATTAAAACTACGAATCAATGAAATCCGATGCATTCATGATGTTTATATGAACATTTACAATCAAAACGTTACTGAGATACATCAGTCTCCAGATAACGACCTTACAACGAAAATCATATGGATTAAGAATACTGATCAGCGATATGTCCTGCCGGCGTCATTGAAAACTGTTGACCGCTTTTCTTTTGCAGGAATCTAGCCTATGTTTATGTAAACTATGATTGTTTTTTTTTTAATATATAAATTTTGTGCTTATACTGTTACATGAATTAGCTTTTTAGATTATGGAGGCGGAAATCCTTTAATGGACGACGCTCAAAATTGAATAACGAATTAGACGCTTGTATTCATGAAATAGTTATTTTAATGGCATTTGTAATTTAAAGATGGATGCATCTTAAGCAAGGAGCTGTCTGTTTAATTATTTGTAGAACAATCTTCATTCAAGAAATCTTGAATGTGACAGACAAACAGGATCCTAGAGTTCCACCTTTATTTGATCGCGGTAAGTCTTTACCTCTATTGTCAGAGAGTTACTATTCTTGGGCCTATTCGTCATGTTAGGAGAGAGAGAGAGAGGGAGAGAGAGAGAGAGAGAAAATTAAGGTTTAACGTCGCGTTTCGTCATGTAAGGAAAACACAATAGGTGACTAGATTTAGGGAAAGTTGTTGAACCTGGAAAAGCCACACGACAAGCTGTATTGTACACTGTGTTCCCGGTTTGAAGATCCTTACATGACGAACTTCCCCTAATCGGCCTACACTTGCTTGACCTTTCCGTGACCACTGCACACTGTCTCAGTGATTCGGTCGTGCATGATGAAATCTAAATTTGTCTCAACGTTGATCATGAATTTGAACAACCGACAACTGATACTTATCCACACCAATTTTCTGAACTGTAGAAATCGTGATACTCCAAGTGAGAAATAGTGATAGTATTGCTCTACCAATAACTTTATGCCAAGCTAAATGGGATTATGTTTGTTGTTTAGTATGTATTTACTTTTTTTCGGGGATGAATGTTCGCACCCTATTCCTAAAGTCAACCAGTTTGTTCGTCCATACGGCCAGCAAGCAAACGGCATGCGAGTTCTTGATGTCATAGTGTGACCAGGAAACAGGATGTATATTTCATCGAGATGCCGCCATATTTTCCGAGTATAAAAGAAGTTGGAAACAAAAATAGACTTTCTAATTTTCAGGAGTCATTTTCATTTTAATGCACACACTCATCACAAATTATAACATCATAATGTGTATACCGAATCTGGTGATTATATCAAGTCTATAAAATACAGTCTATAGACGTGACATAATCAAGTTTTTGACAGGAAGCTATAACAACACGAGTTGTTGTTATTGTAATTTATCGAATAATTTTTACGAACGAACCGTTCTGAGAGATTTTCGCCTGTGTATTATAATTTCTTGTATTGCTTTCCTAGATTCCTAGCTTTCATCGGATCAGATCTTCAGATGAAGGTGCATGAGCTGTTTTAATAAATTATTTGGAAGCTGCACGCAGGCCTACACAATTATGTCCTGTTCTCTCTCTGTTCTTGAGCTGTGAAATCTTGTGATTTGAATATTTTGAATTTGAATATCTTGGAGGTGACAACTGACATTGGTTTAGTAATCTCTGCAAAAGTGAAGTAATCTACCCCAGCAGGTAAACATGAAGTCAGCTCTGAATCTGGAAACGGTCTTATTTTTCTCTTCTAAATATCTGCATACATTGTACAAATACATGTATCGTTATAAATTTTACAGAAATTTATTGTGGTATTAGTTCGGTAAAATGTGATGGTAAATGTTGCGAATTACACTATTTATTTTATAGTAAAATACTGTATATTCATCTCAAATTTACAGTTGATTTACTGAACATTTTGATGCATTAAAACTGCTAATTGCAATAAAGTATACAGTATGGTTTTTTTCGAAAACTGCAGTAATTTGATGTAAATCCTCAATATTGTAGTGTTTGTCAGTCACTGAAATTACAGTAAATGGTTGTAAAGTTACAGCAAAGTTACAGTGAAAGATTGACCAGGGGAAACCACCGTCGACAAAACCTTTGAAGTGATTTTGGACTGGGAAAAGAGTAAATTGGTCGTCGGCGGCATTCGAACCCATCACCCCAGTTAAACGCGCACATGCCCTACCGACTGATCTATGTCGGACCATAGAAAATGAAACTGTGAACTGTTTGTACGATGACCAAATTTCTCTTTCCGTGTTGCATTAAACGCAACTGGATTATTATGAAATAAATATTTGGTATGACGCATTGCCGCTAATGAGCTTTGTCTTCCAATTGCAGGCCTGCCAACAAGCATTACGTGCCAAGTTCGCTTGTTGAATTTAGATTCCTTTTCTGAAACCGATATGGTAAGTGGAGAGAAAACTACAGTAACATGGTGTGATTTTGATTGGCAGAAAATGTATATACTTGTCCTTATTGGCGTTATTGCCTATTCTCAATTCCACTGAATAAATGAAGCATCATTTGTCTTATAGCTGATGAAGCAAGTACAACGACAATAATTTTAACCGATTGTATTTAAGGGGATTCTTTGTCCTTCAAACACAATAAGTTGACGATGAATCTCGTTCAATAACAGCCTTGTATTGGGGTACCACTGAAAAAAAGACCATATCCATGAACTCGGATATGTTCACCATGTTGTTTTTTATATAAATCTTTGTCGTATGATTGAAATAATCTAAGAAATAACATGGATTTCAGTGGGATTTTTTTTAACGGGCACTCAACATGCAATCTTAGAACATAATTTGCGTGGTGATCATTCGATTTCCTTGCTTAAAGCTGACATGACCTTATTTAATGCACGAATGGTAGCAAAAAAAATATTCACATATTGTAGCTCCCGTTGAACAATACCCGCCGGAACTAATCCATATGAAAGTGCCGAGTTCACCACGCCATTCTGCCAACTTCTCATCCGAGTACAGTTGCCTCCACCGCATATATAAAGCCGGAGTCGGCCGAAGACCTTGGCGTACATAGCTGCTGCACACGTCATCTAAATTTAAAATTGATTGATTGAAGACCTTGCCAGTCTGAACCGACCCTGGGACAGTCCACATCATATTTATGCTGTCCTTGTTGTTACCAGACCAAATTCGGACTGTGAGCACCATATTCTATAACACATTAATTCGCGCACAATATAAATATATCTTGAAAAAAAACTGGGTAATATAATTAGGGGTATGACTGTTCAAACACGATTCAGACATACCGGTGGATCTCTCCTCGAAACATGGATCACCTATCTATAGTAGGCTTCATGCTCAAAACAAAGACACTTGTTTATCCCGTCACAAACTTGTATGTCAATTTACCTCCCTCGCCAAAGAGGGGACACGAAGGGGCAACTGTTCATTCTATTTCATGATTATTGAGGCTCGATATGGTGCACTTCGATTGCGCTGTGAATTTAGCTTTTTGACAATGACTTCAAAATTACTGTAATTCGGAAAGTTCATTCCAAGGTAAGAATTATGGACGCGGATATTCTTTAATGGACGACGGCTGAATTATGAATGACGGACTAGACGCTTGTATTGTTATATTTTATGTATACTAATTAGGCTTGCCCGTACTCATTTGCAAATTCCCAAAGACGGATGTAAAAACTGAAAGGGACTTTTGTTCTGTTTGTCACCCCGTTCATTTGTAACTCATCCATCAGTAGTATAGAAATGTAAAATCTCTTAAAATTCCTGCTTGGGAAATCGGGGTGAATGAATGGAGCGAAAATGACCTTTGACCGTCGGTTGACCTTGGAGAGGTCATTTCTTATCACCTGACTGGCGGGTGGATGCAAAACTAAGACTTGAACAACAGCCGGACATCTAAAAAAATCGGAAAAATGGACCGTACCGTACACCCAGCCAAATGGGCCTATATGCACAATATTGGGTCCACTTTGGCCGTGCAGGATCTCGAATTGAAGCGCTTGCGAGGGCATTTCGGGTAACGTAACTATCGGCCTGATAAAATAAGGTATATTCCTAGTCTTCCTCACTCAGGTTTGGGTGGGATACAAAATCACAGAGATCTATTTTGGTTCTTGTCATGGTTTTATAAATATGCAGTCCGTATATATTTGTCCTTGGGGTCATACGACTTCTTGTAAGCACGTTGGCATCGTTCTCCATCACCCTATTAGTGTTGAGTTTCATTTCCTGGAAGGTAGCTTGCTTAAGAGCGGCCGTGCTTTCAGTTGTCAGTGGGTAGGTTCGCAGTATCATTCAATGGACTGTCAGTGTCCGCCGGTACGCTTTCACTTCTGCGTTTTAAGCTACAACATCGTGATAGGTGTATCTCAGCTACGCTTTTATTGTACCTGTTCATGTGGCAACTTGGATGACATGACCACACGGCCGCTAGACCCCCCGAGCCTCCCGTGGGGAGCGCCTTGGATAATCGAGCGATTCGGTCGCCTTTTATTGTGTAATAAAGTTAATTGTAATCATAAGAACATAATACATTCATATTATACAAAATTGTTTTTATGTTGAATAATAGTAGTTGGTGCCGTGGGGCGGCATTCTCAACCTCACAGGTTGCAGCCATATTGAAGAAAAGTTCCGCCGTAAATTAATTGTCCGCATGCGCGAACGTGATCCCGTTTCCGCTCCCAGAAATCCGATAGGTCAGAGGTCACTTTCGCAGCTACTGAGTTCTGTGGCTAGATGGACACATTCTTTGTCGATTGGGCATTGACCCTTGATGGAAGTCATGTCATCGCCCGAAACGATGTCCTTTCACGGATGTGTCCTCACCTGGGGGTGCTGCTGATACAATATAGATTGTAAGTGATGTCATACATGGAACTGACGTCATCATCGGAATCGGATTTAGGGTTACCACCCACAGAGGCGATGAAAACCACCGTCAATTGGTGAAAACAGCAGTTCCAGGATATGGTGGAATTACAGTACTCTGGACTGTCCGAAGACTCTTAGGAATGGACCAGAACGAATTGATGATCATTTCACACGGACAAGAGCGAACATGATCGAGGATGCGTCTGATACACTTACAATAGCATAGGCGAATTGTAAACGCACCCATCGCGGATCCCACAGTTTTGTTGCCATGCGATGACGTAGGGGATAAATAACATGTGTAATACACAAAATGCTTGTTTTTGTGTAAACGCAAAATGCTCGTTGCTGTTGTTGTTGCTGGTAATCCTTCTTTCTCTCATTTGATTGCGTCAAGGTGATAAGACATTAGATGCTACATATAGTTGGGTGTATGAGTGTAGGGATATTAATCCCCATCATTAGAGCCGAACACTGGGCACGATTCACTCAGTGACTCACTCATTTGTACCTAACCCCATCATTCTGTTACATCTAATTCTGTAACTCCGATAACATGCAGGAGCTGGTAACTTGTCGGCCCAGACAGACTCATGGCGACATGTCCTGTAATATCCATTATTTCGAATATTGTGTTTGTCCGGAATACCATTTTGCATCCACCTACCAGTAACCTGACCCGAAGTACCCTCGTCGAACGCTTCAATACGAGACCCCGGACAACCCATGTGGACCTAAGATGGTTTATCTAGACCCATTTGACTAGATGTAAAGTCCGTTTTTCCGGATATTTACCGAGAACTGCGGCCATTTCCCAAGTCCTACTTTTCACGTCACCGGAAGTGACCTCTTTAAGTTGTCATAGTGACCCAAGGTCAAGGGTTAGAGGTCAGTTATGCCAGGTTTTCCAACCACGAATGCTAAAAAAGAGATTTCGCCTTTCTATACAACTGGTGGATAGGTCAAAATACTGCACGGGCTGACAATCGCAATAAGGGCTCTCGATTTGTATCCGTATTTAGGAATTTGCCATTCCGGTTTGCACAAATGGTCTCCAACGGCAACAACAACTCTCACATTGTCCCCTTGGCACAGTAAACGGTCAATATGGGTGGGCCTGGAGCAGTATCGTCATATCGGGAATCGAAAAAGTGATCGCATGTGCAGTGCATCGTATAGAGCCTCAAGAATTATCAAACGAAAAACAGTCCCTTCGTGCGCCCTCTTCGTCGAGTGAGGTAATTGAAATACAATGCTGTAGAAACAGGTGACGGGACCAACAGGTTTCATTAATTGTGTTGAGGAAATACTGAACGGTATGTCTAAATCGTGTTTGAGTTGTCAGATCCTTCATTTTATTACCCATTGTTTTTTTTTCAGATATATTTATACTGTTTGCGGTATGTCAGCTTTAAATGGGTCTGTCGCCATGCCGATTTCTGCCAACATCGCATGTTAAAAATAGGAGAAAACCTCAAATCCAAACTGTAATTAGATTGAAAATCATGTGTACATTTCAATTTTTCCGTATAGTAGCTGCAATTTTGGGTGTTGATGAGAGGTTTGAGAGATTATGCTTTGTTCGCCCTTCATTTTAAATTGATATAAATGCCGATTTGTCTATATATGTGTAAATATTTGTGGGATATATTGCGTGACTTTCGCTAAAAGAAAGGTAAAGAAAATCCTTTAATTAGTACTTTTGACTTTGACATATTCATACAGAGCCAATATCATACTAGGGGTTTCTACTACATCCAACCATGAACCTGATACCTTGACAAGTGATAGGATCCATGGTTTAACTCATAGTGTAGTGTTGAACGAGCATTCGACCTTTTTTGATGGATCATGTCATCATGAAAACCCGATCTACCTATGAAAGTGGATATTACGTTTTCTGTACATGTTACCAGGATTATCGTGTGGACATGGTGCTCACAATGAAGTGGAAGGATCGAAGGCTACGATTTCACAAGCTCATCAGTCTATCCCGCATTGAAATGCACTCGCAAATGATGAAACATGTCTGGACTCCTGACGTTTATTTTGTAAACGAGAAGATGGGAGAGGACCACCATTTAAAAAGTGCAATAAGACGTCTTTTCCTTCAATACCAAGGATGGATTTCATACTCAGAAAAGTAAGCTATTGGAGATATTCTTTCCGTGAGCTCTGTCAATAAATGACTTTGACCAATACTCAAGTTTTGAAATGGTAAAACCACTGAACCATCCAAAAATGAAGTGACAACTAGCCAGGCTGCCACGGAAGTGACGACAAATTACGCGTATAGATTCCCTTGAAAATTGCGTTTGATTTATGAGAACCGCTGTCTCCTACTTTTCTATTACACACTTTTTTCAAATTTATGACGGTGCATACACACTTAATTGGCTTTGGCAATGGTTCCATCTGACGACTGTTGGAATTATACGATTAATAAGAAAAAAATACGTTAGAATCCACTTAATCGCATACTCCTTAATTGAAAATTTTGCTTCATCGAATAGCAAAAGATCTGGTTAAAAGGGTAGCCGGGTGAGTGAGTGAGTAGGATTTAATGTCGTTTTCAACATTTTTTCAGTCATATCACGACGATGCGTACATATGCCAGAACACGAGGGTGTCTACAGTTCCTATTATACTGGACACTGTAAAGCACCCAGTCACTAAAAAGGTAGTCTACTTAACTGTATAAAATAGTCCTGAATTTAGGGTATGCAATTCGAGGTTTCCACTGTATATTGAGCCAGTGAATTTTCTTCTGTTAAACACCAGATTATCGATGCGATTAAGCTGTGAAATGAGTTTAATCTGGTATCCTCATGATGTACAACTCTGTCACATACGACTGGCCAGTTGTAAGTATTCACAGACATTCTATTTTCGAAACAATGAACAATTCGGGGTGCAGGTGTCCCGCAGAATACATTGCATTGGACAGGATACGGTGAAGTTCACAAGACGAGAAAAATGTAAATACCACTTCGACACGTATCTACTCTGAAAATACATTCCATGCACTATGCGAAATAGTAACGAAAGGCCGACTTCACGGGAAAAGGCGCGACTCTGAGTGTTGAAAATTGGGGTTTTCATAATCCAGAACCGGAACCTGTCTAGCGAGAGCTGAACGAGATTGGTAACCCCTGCCCCCCGAATAACGTTCCATTTTTTAATCAGCTATGATCTCTGCCAATCGTATTCCGCTATCTGTCAAGAACGTTTGCAGTTGTTTATCATTCATGATCTATAACTATGGATGTTTATATCAGCCATAAATTCTGGCACATGTACCTGTCTGTCATGCATAAGATATAACTTTGTTCTGTCTATGAGTTGTAAAGCCCAATTTCCACAGCACGAATCATGACATGCGAACGACATTAATGCGTTATTGGCGCATTTCCACAGCAGGCGACATGACGACGTACTGCAGCGAAAACCTGTTGAAATAGCAGTGGTTCTAACTTTGTCGCGCGTCAAATATGTGGATCTGATGCCGCCGCGTAATGACGCGTGCTTTGAGTACGGTCCCATTGAATAACAACTATTTTTCAGATGGGATTGTCCCTGTTAAAACGCGTGCTGTGGAAATGGGCCTTGACACATGCATTTGTCTATCATTCATGCTATATAACACACGCATATCTCTCGACCATGAAATAAAACGTATGCATTTCTCTATCGTTCATGAAAGGTACCATATTTCATGAAATGCATCTCCGCACGTGTCTATCAGCCATGAACTAGAATGGTTCATGTATCTATCACCCATTTACTTTAACTTTTTCATGTGCCGATGAATCATGTTTCGATAAGTCATGTATCAATGACACATGTGGCTGTCAACCATAAAAAATAACTTTTGCATATGGGACTCTCAGGCATGAATTATGCCATCCAGCGTGTGTCTGTCAGTCAGTAACAATATCTTTTATATGTATACATCTATTAGCCATGAGTGATATATTGTGTATATCAGCCATCAACTATAACTTTCGCATGTGTCCAATATGCATGAAGTATACCATACGCATGTGCCTGTCGGCCATGAACTATATCTTTTGCATGTGTCTATCAGACATGAATTATAACTTTTATATTTTACCGTCATGAGTTTCCCACACCACAGACCAGGTGCAGTTTTTATGGAACGAAACTAAGCCCGTGGAGTTGGCCTGTAGCAAGACACTACCACAGTTCCGGATCAAAGACCCCTTACCTACGACCTGCAACGAAACCTCAATAGCTGGCGGTAATAAATCTTTACAGTTTAGCATCCTATTTTAACGGTTTTACGTTGTAATGAATACGACACATAATCACTTGACGTTCCACGCTTCAAGCGTTACCTGATGATTGAATTAGAGCCAAAATTACCTGTTTTCTAGAAACAAAATGTAAGAGGGAGTCGTGTCTAGCCTTATGTTAATCCGATCTGTCCTGGGCTTTTTGGGACCTGTCCAGGCCTGAGGAAGTCGATTCGGGACACCTAATTATTTTTATTACCCATTGAGCTAGGAAGCTGAAACTTACCACACTATACCCTTGGGTAAAAATCCAAGATGACCGATTTGATGACGTTTTCAAGAGAGTTATTTTTTGATGGATTCTTCGGTCAAATTTTTCGAATTTGTTATCTATGTAATTTCTCTGTAAATTAGTAAATATTAATCTGATGTGAGATAAAATAGTTCTTGCCCACTTTTCCTCGCGAAAAAAACAGACATTTGAAGAAAAATGACAGAAATATCACTTTTCTGGTACCCCACATGGCCGCCATCTTGAATTTATCCATGTTTCCCTGCACGGGGGGTATCCAAATAAGCTCAAACAACTGCAATATAATTAGCTACAAAGTCACGGAGTGTCAGCTCTCAATTATTTATCGTTCCGGAGATAGCGCAGAAAGTTTGGTAGGAGGGAGGCATAATGACCCCAGGCCGGGTAGGGTTGAACATCTATGCATCATGTACTTTTTGTTATGTCACCTTAATGATGTATTTCTATATATTATCCTACTCTCGAATTACATACTTGTGAACTGAAGGAGAAAAATTATGAATAGAAAGGAATGAGCGGAACAAAGTATATTGTGTCAATTATAAATTATATATTCGGGTATATTCTTCAATATAAAAAATAGGTCATCAATTCTCATGATACAACCATTACATATACATTCCCGAGTATTATATGATACACTTCTTGTTTGCGAAGATGGCACAAACTACGTTCCCCTGATGAAGGGTTGTTTCTACTTTAATTGAAAAATCTACCGTAAATGAAAACTAGGATGAATTATATTGAGGGTTGACCATGCTGACACTGGGATAAGAACCGGTGTTATATAGTTGAACCTAAACCAGTCTTGCTCATATTACAGAGGTTTACCCTTCTTACAGTACGACTTCTTATCGGATATTTTCAGTCTTCTCTGGTCTGAGATTTCTTCAATCAATGGTCTGATATTGATCAATTCAGACCAATTCCGCTCTGCGTCCATATGCACACATGTATATGTCACTGTTGAATCTTCTGAAGCCGACGTCCAGGTCAACCACGTACATGATTGACCTATGTCGCTGCCTCTCTCAACGAAGTCGAACGCAGTCCTGCAGCATGAACTGATGAGTAGATACTAACTGATGAGTAGATACAAACAAAAAGATAATTCGTCGAAAAAAAAAAGCTGAACGTCAATAAGATTAATATACGTTAGCATTGATATATGTTTCTGTTTCTTTCAGATACGTTCACCTGTTTACAAATCGATTTGGAGTTGGTTCGACAAAGCGGCTATTACCTCTTACAGATTTACATACCTAGTCTAATGATCGTAGCGGTATCATGGGTGTCATTTTGGCTCAACATAGACGCCACGCCCGCTAGAGTGTCATTGGGCGTTCTCACCCTACTTACCATGACAACGCAGACCTCTGGGGCACGTGCTCCATTACCACGTGTTTCCTACGTCACTGCCCTAGACGTTTGGATGACCACCTGCCTGAGCTTTACCTTTTTTGCCTTATTAGAATATGCAGCAGTAAATGTGCTGATGAGATGGAGATATACCAGCCAAAGTATACTAAAACTAACCTCAAAAACAGACGAAATGGAGCGGACAAGACATCTATTTAGTTACGGGGTGAGGTTTTATTGAACATTGTCGTCTCCACAGCCATATTCAACTAGATACACTCGATCGAATATGATCGAATGAGGCCTTCCGGTTGCACATAGAGTAAATTAGACACTATTTTTTAAATTCCAAGACTTTTTGGGACATGTCCAGACCTTGAAGGGGGGAGGGCGTTTTAATATTTTCTTGTCCCTCGAGCTAGGTGGCTAAAACTTACCACACTATACCCTTCGGTCAAGCTCTACCAGAAAATGTTAAGAAATCCAAAATGGCCGCTATGATGCCGTCATAGTAACGTCATCTTCAAAACCGGCATTTTATTTTGTCGATTTTTCGGTCAGATTTCTCGGATTTTTTATTTATATGTTTTCCTTGTAAAAATAAATGAGCAAATAATACCCTGATGTGAAATAAATGGATTTTTTATTAATAAGCAGGAATTTTGAAGAATAATGACGAAAACATTGCTTTTCTGGTACCCCACATGGCCGCCATCTTGATTTTACCCATGATCCTCTACTCCGGGGGTTATGGAAATAGGCCCCAAATGACCCCAATATGATAAACTATAAAGCCGCGAAGGGTCCGCTTTCATTTTTTTGTCGTTCCGGACATAGGGAAGAAAGTTCGGTAGAAGGGGGTAGGCCAGGTAGGGTCATTGTAGTTTGCACTTTGGGGAAACAAAATTTCAAGTTGACTTCTAGATGATGCCATCTATGGGTGTACGAACTTCAACCACTCCATTGCGCAAAATTATCTAATCTCATTAAATCTAGTTATTAAGTGCCAGCGTGAAGGGTTAGATTGTCCTGTGGCTAAAAGTGTCCGGCGTCTATATTGTAACGCAGCTGGAACATTTTTCTCCAAATTTTCAATTAAGGACGGACACTTAGCCCTTAAGAACAATTTATGAGAAGGGACAGTAATACCCAGAACATTCTTAATTATCAGACCTGCTTTCAAAAGTCTAAATCCACTACGCCTTCTTGGCTTGTGATAGAATACAATTTATTCAGTAAAGATTTCCTAATATATACTGTTTGTATTATTTCCCGTAAATATTTCAACGTCAAATCAGTTGAATATGATCAGTGATGAATCCCATTGATTAGGTTTTGGTGATATAGATTTGAATATCGTTTGTTTCTAGCTATCTGATTAATATACAATGATGAAATCTAGAAATGCAAAATCAGGTTTCACGGTTGATCTGCTAGACACGAACAGTATGACCATATTACAGGAGGAGGTTGACTGAAAATATTAGCGAAAATCATTTTGTAGATCAATAATTCGTGGCATTGTCAGGAATGGTAGTTTACAACAGGGTCTATGTGTATTAGACAGGGTCCTCTTGCATATCGCTCCAATTTTTAATTCTACAGAATTCAATTCAATTCAATTTCATTTTTGCTTGGTTTCATTGGTTAAGCCATTACTCACTGTATAGTATGTCTGACTGGTTGTTTATCCTAGAATTGCACTGTAAAAATATATTCACATGAAACCTGTTGTAAACTACCGTACCATTCCTGACGATGACATGAATAAATATATGTCGAAATATTGATCCACAAAATGCATTCGGTAATATTTTCGGAGTCATCCTCTCCGAAAATGGATCCCAACGCATGAGAATATCCTGAGTAAATCCGGGGAAAAGGATAACTGCAATCACTGTGTAAATTACTTACCTATATTCAAGATTACACGTGGAGATTAATGTATTGTTTTTCTTCGATTGGCTAATGTCATTTAAATTGCCGGTCAAATGGTGATAATGAGAAGTTAAGGTTGCCTGCCAAGGATACCACACGCAAAACTCACCTTGAACCGGTTGTCATTTCATTTCAATATCATTATCTTATAAACAGTGCATTCCTTAAACTGTTGATTTTCTTTTCGGTTTCAGCGGGGTACATCTCTAAAGAAGTGCAAGAGGTGCAAGGAAGAGAATCATAATCCTATCAACAATACAAAGATCAAAGTGACTGGACGGCATATGGCTCAGCTGATGGACAAGGCTTCCCGAGTCATGTTCCCTTGTATGTTTGTCATATTCAACATAGCTTACTGGTCGACTGTGTACTTCCACTGAGGATATCCTGATGTATGATCGGTTTGATATTCTACACATTTAGCCTCCCAACCATCTATACCTGAAGAGGTGTTATGGTGGGTTTATGTGCAGACAATGTATTAGTAACAGGATTGATGGAATGAACGCCGACTGAAGGCTAACAGAATGGACTGGTTTCGGAGTGGAGGGATATCACATTCCATTTTCTGTGGGAAAGGGTGTGGTGACACAGATACCGTTGTTGAGATACTGATATTGTACTGCCTTGTCCTGATCTTGTGGAAATTATTATAATGGCAATGAGTTTTAAGGATTGGATACCTTGTGGCAATGATATATCAAAACATGTTAATTTGGTATATGACCGCTGCCGATTTTCATATGGATATAATATCGTCAACCTTGAATTGAAAGCGTAGAGTGTAACAAAAAACAAACCGCATCCTGCCAAATGTCTCAACAACGGGAACCATTGGATTGGTAGTCGCAACGCAGACCAATTGTGGATCTCAATCTCAAAACCTACACGGTGTTAAACACAATATTAGCTCTCGCCCATAAAACTGTGTATAGTCATTATGTTTGGGTAAAGAGTTTTGGATTAAATGCTCCATGTTCCAAGATGGACTACTGAATCCTTATTCACTTAATAAAATACAAGATAACTCGCGTGCAGTTTGACAAACTGAAATAGGAATTTATACTGGGTTGATAATATACAGGTCCTGTCTCGTCTAATTTATTGCATCTGGCATTGTACACGAACTCCGAAGACAATGTGCAACTTGCAGATAAAGAAGTGATTTCGCAAAAGCTCTTTGGTGTTTGACTGAAGCTGCTTTGATTCTTCCACGATGAGGATTACACATATAAGCAACTGGCAGAATATCAGTTAACTGTTTGTTGAAAACTCGATTTGGAAGATGCTACTCAATAACCGTTGAACTTTTCGGAGCTGTGAAAGGACCTGGTGCGGTTAAATTAGAAATGATGTTAATCATCATATTTGGAGAAAAACAGTTATCTTGATGTATATAACCTTGTCGACCGTATGTTCAGAGTAATTTTGAGGGGCTGGACCTTAGAGTCGCAGTAGTAGATTGTGCAAAATCTTCTTGTTCGATGTTTCTTTCTGTGAACAAGTGAGGCCAGTCCAGAATTTCGGCTAGCTTCATAATTATGTTTACATAGAGAAAAATATGCTGTTTTCATATATAGGTGATTTTACACAAATCCTCTATTCAAATGTGATTTTTTTCAATAACCCTAAAAAGTGGCACCTCAGAATTACCCAAGGCATACCAAAAAAGGAAGTTTTGTATGCTGAGTGAAAATTGTCTTTCATATGTAATTTTAGAATTTTCGGATTGTAGCTGTACGTTATCGGGGCCCAATCCGCGCTAAACCGCGCTAGGTCCTTTATAAGACCATGTCCTTTCAGAACAATATTTCGATAAATAATTGTGATAAATTTTAAATTTTTGCACAACCACTGCGAACAGTTGAAGTTTGCAAGTTCGGTATGTTCTTTTGTCTTTCGTCTTCGCATTTGGGCTCAAGTGAGACCATACAAGAGGGAAGTGATCGAAGGGAGATACTCATTCAACATTTTAAATTTATCATTATCATTATCATTATCATTCGATTAATAGGTGCTATAACACTTGATCACATGACATATTGTAATATTTCTCTATCACCACGTGCCTATGATACGATGCAAACATAGCACACACAGGCCATAATGTTAACATACTGAATAAAATGTTTTGTTGGCACGGGCAACCTTAAGCCTGAACTCCTCCTAGAGTAAATGCTTGTTAGCTTGGAATATATTTCCGTGGGATAACTACCTCGTTTTGCAATCTGCAAGAATTTGGGACTGATATATCTCCAATGTGGTCGTGCATCTGTTCTTTCGCTCCATGTACTCGACTCGCCTTTAATGGTCATTAATTGTAAATGTGCCACCCTAGACAAGGGTAGTTAGTTTGCGACATATATTTTTGTTGAAAATCAAGTTTAACAAATCGGACATACGACATTTTAGACGAATTACATTTCTACGAGAATCAACGTTGAGAAAACTCATATATATCGTATTTATACTTTACATATCTCCTTGATACATTTGTAGATTCTGTATATAATTGTCATCGTCTTGTGACTTCAATTTCCTGTCTTTGGCATACCATTTAACTTCAGGTGAAAAGGAACTCTTCTATCCATGCACTTTTACTGTAGTACAGTTATCTCTTCGTCTACATGTATAAAATCTTCACCTATGACAGCTGAGTTAGTTCCAGTAATTTTTCTTCTAGGTGACAGGCGTGTATTTGGTATTTGGTATAGTGCAAAGTATAGCTTGAAACGGGCAATATCCTATCACTATGAGAGAGTTTAAGATAACAGTCTACACCCACGATATCTATGTAACGCCATTTGGATCATGATTGAACATTCTGCACGCTTAAAACTAAAGTGTTGAAACTTACTCGTAAAGTGTTGAAATAACCCTTTAAGTGTGTCCACAGGAACAACACTTAAAGAGCAGTGACTGTGGACACACTTAAAGGGTTATTTCAACACTTTACGAGTAAGTTTTAACACTAGTTTTAAGCGTGTGTGTTTCAAGGAAACACAATTTCTGTCATTCTATTGTTTGGCGTGACTATCTGGAAGGTGCGTTGGAATGTACTAACGAGGATGGACGGAGGCTAGACGGGCCAACTGGTTGAAGATCATACTAAGGGTCACTTTTGGGTTCCATACATGCTAAAAATAGTATCTTTAAATTCAAATAAAAACCATCATACATGTAATCTGATTTATAAGTCACCCGATATTCAACAAATTCTACAGCACAGTGCTGGTAAAAATGTTATTTATCAACTCGATTACCGTATCTTAGGTTATTTGAGAAAAATCGAGGGTTTTTTTTTGCATAAGTTTTAATGTATGTGCATGGCTTTTGGTGTGTTGTGTTGATTATTTCTGGATTGCTGGGTTGTTGACTTGTTTTTTTTTATACTCCCGCCAAAAGGCAGACGTATTATGCGATGGTGGTTTCCGTCCGTGTGTCCGTCTGTCTGTCCGTCGTGTCCTGTCTATATCTGGGACAGTTTTCTATCTACAGTTCTAATTTTTGGTGAGTGGATACCCTACGGGGAGACGTTGTGTCGCGTATCAAAATGAAGGTCAAGGTCAGAGGTCAAAGGTCACTAGCCTAAAAAACAGGAAAATCACTGAAGTGTTCGTGTCCGGTCTATATCTGGGAACGTTTTCTATCCACAGTTGCAATTTTTTTGTGAGTCGATATGGTAGATGGAGACGATGAGTCGCGTACCAAAATTGAGGTCGATGTCAGAGGTCAAAGGTCACTGTTGCCTAAAATCAGGAAATCATTGATCGTTGACAGTTTTCTATCTACAGTTCTAATTTTTGGTGAGTGGATGCCCTAGGGGGGAACGATGTGTTGCATACCAAATGTAGGTCAAGGTCAGAGGTCAATGGTCAGTGTGACCATTTCAAATTTTTTTGTGAGCGGATTCGATAGGGGAAAATGAAGAGTCGCATACCAAAATATAGGTGATGGTCGAAGGTCAAAGGTCACTGTGACCCCAAAATCAGGAAATTATTAAAAATAACATTTCTTTGTGTCAGTAGATACATTAGGGGGACACGATGTGTCACATATCAAAATGTAGGTCAAGGTCAAAGGTCCCGGTCACTGTGACCCCATAATCGTGAAATTGTTAAAAATCATGATTTTTTGCGTCTATTGAGAAATTATGGGTAGCTGTTTTGTCATGTACCAAAATATATATCCAGATCAATAGTCAAGATCACTGTGACCCAGAATCAAGGTCAAATGTCAGTGTGACCTAAAACTCAGGAGTCGATTCAATAGGAGAAATGAAGTGTCACATACCAAAAATTAGGTCACGGTCAAAGGTCAATGTGACTCCAAAATCAGGAAATTATTTAAAAAAAATTGTGTCAGTAGATAAATTAGGGGGACACGATGTGTCACATACCAAAATGTAGGTCAAGGTCAAAAGTCAAGGTCACTGTGACCCCAAATCGTAAAATTGTTAAAAATCATGATTTTTTGTGTCCATAGAGTTTACGGGGAGACGGTTCATCATGTACCAAAATTTAGGTCAAGGTCAGTAGCCAAGATCACTTTGACTCCAGAATCAAAAATCTTTTAAAATTACTTTTTTTGTGTCAGTGGATCATGACATGATGTGTCACGTACCAAAATGTAGGTCAAGGCCGAACGTCAAGGTCACTGTGACCCCCAAAATACATTGAGGGAAGACGATGTGTCGTGTACCAAAATTTAGATCAAGGTCAAAGATCAAGTCACTGTGACCCCAAAATCAGGAAATCAGTAAAAGTCACATTTTCATATGCCAGTCGAAGACGAGGTCTGTTCATTCATCCATTAACATTTGTTGTCCATGCGATATCTCTAGTTTCAAGGTATGGATTGGTATCAAACTTTGAGTATACCTTACTCGCATGGTAAAGAGGAGCCACACATCAATTTGTCAAAGGTCAAGGTCACAGTACCCAAAACTGTATTCAGAGATCTCTCTCCTTTTTTTTCGACGACAGAGTTCTCTCTCCTACATGTATATGGCATTTTCCTGTGGAGTTGTCTCCCGTGTTTGAAACAGCTACATTTAGTTAAACTGTTGTGAAATAAAAACCCTACATTTACTAATTTAACGGTCCTTTATGAACTTCATACCTGTTTATGTGATATGTGAGCCCTCGGCTCTTTCTCCAAGGTCAACTAGTTACCAAGAGTTAAGCTCATTTTAGTTTATCATTCAATATAAAATGTAATATATGTTAGATTCTCAGAAGCACAAAATTGTAGACCTTTCTCTGGATTGCTAGCTACCAATTCGAATCAAGGCTATTAAAGAAATTTGAAATTTGGAACAATGTAATACCAGATATACGGGCGTATATTGAAGCCCATTGGGCTCTTGTTAGAATAATTTTTGTTTGATCATCTCTACTAGCTGAAATATTGCTGAACGCGACATTAAACCTTAATTCTCTCTCTCTCTCCCAATCGTAATCAGTCCATTTTATTTTGTTTGAAATGGAACTACGACACGAATGGGATTTTCTAACATAACAAACATAACACAGTAAACTGAACAACAATTTTGTGTGAACAAATAACAATTACTTGAATATTATTGACATAAACCCATGAAATTTCAAACTTCGTTACTGTCTTGAAAGCAACGGAGGTGAGGATAACGGAGTTGATAATTTTGCTTCATTCAATACGTCGAGCTTGGGATATGCCTTCCTTAGATGACTTATACCAGCTACCGCTGAATGACACTGAAGAGATATCGGCAGCGAGTTAATCCGTGTACATACACGCATTCATTGTATTGGAAATATTGGTGACGAAGTTGAGGAACAAACTGCAAACTCCCGGAGAAATGAGGTAATATGTTATGTCTGAATGAAAACGATATACCGTTCATAGTAAATTCGTCGTATTTTAACCTGTTCATTCGACTGATGAACCTAATGAGTTAAAAATTAATCAGGAGGCGTTTCTGGCGGTGCCTGGATGTATATATGATAACAGAGTTGATAAGGTGCTGAGGATTTGTGTAGCCCATACGCTCGTTCAGTGATTTAACAAACTATATTTCCTCTGGGAAAATTTACCCTTGTACACCATATACACACAACACAAATGGACTTTAATAAATAATGTAATATGGATTGTTCAAATATTGTTACTGAATTATTGGAACAACTGATCTGACGAGAACATCAGGTGGCTGTTATCTCCCTATATAAAAATAAATACATACATGGACCAGCAAGGGTATACAGTAATATCTAGAGAACAATGAGTAAGACTACACCGAACTTTGGTGATTCTTTTATTTTATAGCAGGAGGTCGAATCGTGGGACATTTAATTCGCGTCTATATTGATTTTTCACCCAACTATACATGTATAGGGTTAATTCTATCGAAACAATATGTTGCTGTTATGCCACCACATTGGCGCCATCTTGTCAAAGTTCACCGAATACTTTTTTCTCAGGTTACATTCTTTCACATCCTGATCGTATGTTTATTACATAGTCTACATACTGGGGCATTTATCATTCATATAGTAATTGTGAAATATATATCCATCACAAATTAAGTCGTATGGATTGCTTTCGGCGTTGATATGCATAAGAATAGTTTACGATATAGGAATACCGACGCCAGTGCGTTTGTCCTCACATTCGTTCGAGTGCATATGTGAAAATTTGCCAGTTACTTGCCGACGGACGGTGGTTCTCTCCGGATACACGGGCTTCCTTCGCCGTTCGAACTGGCTATCACTATATGAGTGAAATAACCTTGAGTGTGACATTAAACCAAATCCCCCCCCCCCCCCCTATCCGTTCTGACAAAAATTGAGTAATGTTGTCGCACTACTATGTCTGTGATAGTCTTTGAAGATAAGCGAATTTACACATTCGGAAATGGACCCCATTACGAGTATTTCCCTAGATCCGCACAATGTAATCTCGTGATGTCTCGTGAGGTTTGAGCCGATCGATGATGTACGACTATAGGCCTACAGTAGGTATATCCATGGAATTACTGCTCACATGATTGATATTTTCATGGCATGTAGACACTCAGCCCAGAGAACATCAGAATGAAAAAAAAACACGCGGAACAATTATGCTATAGCATTTGAACAGGCGATACATATTAGTCGACGGATATTCTGTCAGAAGAGCAGGATCACTAGCCAAATATTTCGTAGTACATACGTGACTGATTACGAAGAATTCGAGCAAAACGAACCATGAAGGATATGGTCAAGCACGGCCGTAACACGGAAAGTTTGGTTCTCGTGTCCAAAACCTGCACACTCATGGACATAACTCAAACCACCTGCCTGAGCTTCACCCTTTTTGCCTTATTAGAATATGCAGCAGTAAATGTGCTGATGAGATGGAGAAATACCAGCCAAAGTTTACTAAAACTAACCTCAAAAACAGACGAAATGAAGCGGACAAGACATCTATTTAGTTACGGGGTGAGGTTTTATTGAACATTGTCGTCTCCACAGCCATATTCAACTAGATACATTCGATCGAATATTATCGAATGAGGCCTTCCGGTTGCACATAGAGTAAATTAGACACTATTTTTAAAATTCCAAGACTTTTTGGGACATGTCCAGACCTTGAAGGGGGGAGGGCATTTTAATATTTTCTTGTCCCTCGAGCTAGGCGGCTAAAACTTACCACACTATACCCTTCGGTCAAGCTCTACCAGAAAATGTTAAGAAATCCAAAATGGCCGCTATGATGCCGTCATAGTGACGTCATTTTCAAAACCGGCATTTTATTTTGTCGATTTTTCGGTCAGATTTCTCGAATTTTTTATTTTTATGTTTTCCTTGTAAAAATAAATGAGCAAATAATACCCTGATGTGAAATAACTGGATTTTGTTTTATTAATAAGCAGGAATTGTGAAGAATAATGACGAAAACATTGCTTTTCTGGCACCCCACATGGCCGCCATCTTGATTTTACCCATGATCCTCTACTCCGGGGGTTATGGAAATAGGCCCCAAATGACCCCAATATGATCAACTATAAAGCCGCGGAGGGTCCGCTTTCATTTTTTTGTCGTTCCGGACATAGGGAAGAAAGTTCGGTAGAAGGGGGTAGGCCTGGTAGGGTCATTGTAGTTTGCACTTTGGGGAAACAAAATTTCAAGTTGACTTCTAGATGATGCCATCTATGGGTGTACGAACTTCAGCCACTCTATTGCGCAAAATTATCTAATCTCATTAAATCTAGTTATTAAGTGCCAATGTGAAGGGTTAGATTGTCCTGTGGCTAAAAGTGTCCGGCGTCTATATTGTAACGCAGCTGGAACATCTTTCTTTCAAATTTTCAATTAAGGACGGACACTTAGCCCTTAAGAACAGGCTATGAGAAGGGACAGTAATACCCAGATCATTCTTAATCATCAGACCTGCTTTCCAAAGTCTAAATCCACTACATAGCATGCCTTCTTGGGTTGTGATAGAATACAATTTATTCAGTAAAGATTTCCTAATATATACTGTTTGTATTATTTCCCGTAAATATTTCAACGTCAAATCAGTGGAATATGATCAGTGATGAATCCAATTAGGTTTTGGTGATATAGATTTGAATATCGTTTGTTTCTAGCTATCTTATTAATATACAATGATGAAATCTAAAAATGCAAAATCAGGTTTCACGGTTGATCTGCTAGACACGAACAGTATGACCATATTACAGGAGGAGGGTGACTCCGAAAATATTATCGAAAATCATTTTGTAGATCAATAATTCGTGTCACTGTCAGAGATGGTAGTGTACAACAGGGTCTATGTGTATTAGACAGGGTCCTCTTGCATATCGCTCCAATTTTTAATTCTACAGAATTCAATTCAATTCAATTTCATTTTTGCTTGGTTTCATTGGTTAAGCCATTACTCACTGTATAGTATGTCTGACTGGTTGTTTATCCTAGAATTGCACTGTAAAAATATATTCACATGAAACCTGTTGTAAACTACCGTACCATTCCTGACGATGACATGAATAAATATATGTCGAAATATTGATCCACAAAATGCATTCGATAATATTTTCGGCGTCATCCTCTCCGAAAATGGATCCCAACGCATGAGAATATCCTGAGTAAATCGGGGAAAAAAGATAACTGCAATCACTGTGCAAATTACTTACCTATATTCAAGATTACACGTGGAGATTAATGTACTGTTTTTCTTCGATTGGCTAATGTCATTTAAATTGCCGGTCAAATGGTGATAATGAGAAGTTAAGGTTGCCTGCCAAGGATACCACACGCAAAACTCACCTTGAACCGGTTGTCATTTCATTTCAATATCATTATCTTATAAACAGTGCATTCATTAAACTGTTGATTTTCTTTTCGGTTTCAGCGAAGGCGTGCAAGGAAGAGAATCATAATCCTATCAACAATACAAAGATCAAAGTGACTGGACGGCATATGGCTCAGCTGATGGACAAGGCTTCCCGAGTCATGTTCCCTTGTATGTTTGTCATATTCAACATAGCTTACTGGTCGACTGTGTACTTCCACTGAGGATATCCTGATGTATGATCGGTTTGATATTCTACACATTTAGCCTCCCAACCATCTATACCTGAAGAGGGGTTATGGTGGGTTTATGTGGAGACAATGTATTAGTAACAGGATTGATGGAATGAACGCCGACTGAAGGCTAACAGAATGGACTGGTTTCGGAGTGGAGGGATGTCACATTCCATTTTCTGTGGGAAAGGGTGTGGTGACACAGATACCGTTGTGGAGATACTGATATTGTACTGCCTTGTCCTGATCTTGTGGAAAGTATTATAATGGCAATGAGTTTTAAGGATTGGATACCTTGTGGCAATGATATATCAAAGCAAGTTAATTTGGCATATGACCGGTGCCGATTTTCATATGGATATAATATCGTCAACCTTGAATTGAAAGCGTAGAGTGTAACAAAAAAACAAACCGCATCCTGCCAAATGTCTCAACAACGGGAACCATTGGATTGGTATTCGTAACGCAGACCAATTGTGGATCTCTAAAAAACCTACACGGTGTTAAACACAATATTAGCTCTCGCCCATAAAACTGTGTATAGTCATTATGTTTGGGTAAAGAGTTTTGGATTAAATGCTCCATGTTCCAAGATGGACTACTGAATCCTTATTCGCTTAATAAAATACAAGACTCTCGCGTGCAGTTTGACAAATTGAAATCGGAATTTATACTAAGTTGATACTATACAGGTCCTGTCTCATCTAATTTATTGCATCTGGCATTGTACCCGAACTCCGAAGAAAATGTGCAACTTGCAGATAAAGAAGTGATTTCGCAAAAGCTGTTTGGTGTTTGACTGAAGCTGCTTTGATTCTTCCACGATGAGGATTACACATATCAGCAACTGGCAGAATATCAGTTAACTGTTTGTTGAGAACTCGATTTGGAAGATGCTACTCAATAACCGTTGAACTTTTCGGAGCTGTGAAAGGACCTGGTGCGGTTCAATTAGAAATCGGTCCAACTGATGTTAATCATCACATTTGAAGAAAAACAGTTATCTTGATGTATATAACCGTGTCGATCGTATGTACAGAGTAATTCTGAGGGGCTGGACCTTAGAGTTCTTGAAGTAGTAGATTGTACAAAATCTTCTTTTTCGATGTTTCTTTCTGTGAACAAGTGAGGCCAGTCCAGCATTTCGGCTAGCTTCATAATTATGTTTACATAGAGAAAAATATGCTGTTTTCATATATAGGGGATTTTACACAAATCCTCTATTCAAATGTGATGCTTTTCAATAGCCCTAATACCTAGCACCTCAGAATTACCCAAGGCATACCAAAAAATGATGTTTTGTATGCTAAGTGAAAATTGTCTTTCATATGTAATTTTGGGGCCCTCGGTGGCCGAGTGGTCCGCTAGCCTCACACCGCTGAACCGGCACGAGTTCGAGCCTAGCTGATCCATGTGTGAAAGTTTGTCAGTTACTTGCCGAAGGTTCTCTCCGGGTACTTCGGCTTCCTCCACCAACCAAACTGACTGTCACCATATGAGTGAAACAAACTTGAATGTGACATTAAGCCAAATTCCCTCCCTCATATGTAATTTTAGAATTTTTGGATTGTAGCTGTACGTTATCGGGGCCCAATCCGCGCTAAACCGCGTCCTTTCAGAACAATATTTCGATAAATAATTGTGATAAACTTTAAATTTTTGCACAACCACTGAGAACATTTGAAGTTTGCAAGTTCGGTATGTTCTTTTGTCTTTGAATTTCGTCCTCGCATTTGGGCTCAAGTGAGGCCATACAAGAGGGAAGTGATCGTAGGGAGATACTCATTCAACATTTTAAATTTATCATTATCATTCGATTAATAGGTGCTATAACACTTGATCACATGAAATATTGTAATATTTCTCTATCACCACGTGCCTATGACATGATGCAAACATAGCACACACAGGCAATAATGTTAACATACTGAATAAACTGTTTTGTTGGCACGGGCAACCTTAAGCCTGAACTCCTCCTAGAGTAAATGCTTGTTAGCTTGGAATATATTTCCGTGGGATAACTACCTCGTTTTGCAATCTGCAAGAATTTGGGACTGATATATCTTCAATGTGGTCGTGCATCTGTTCTTTCGCTCCATGTACTCGACTCGCCTTTAATGGTCATTAATTGTAAATGTGCCACCCTAGAAAAGGGTAATTAGTTTGCGACATATATTTTTGTTGAGAATCAAGTTTAACAAATCGGACATACGACATTTTAGACGAATTACATTTCTACGAGAATCAACGCTGGGAAAAATCATATATATCGTATTTATACTTTACATATGTCCTTGATACATTTGTAGATTCTGTATATAATTGTCATCGTCTTGTGACTTCAATTTCCTGTCTTTGACATACCATTTAACCTCAGGTGTAAAGAGGAACTTTCCATGCACTTTTACTGTACTACAGTTATCTCTTCGTCTACATGTATAAAATCTCCACCTATGACAGCTGAGTTAGTTCCAGTAATTTTTCTTCTAGGTTACAGGCGTGTATTTGATATTTGGTATAGTGCAAAGTATAGCTTGAAACGGGCAATATCCTATCACTATAAGAGAGTTTAAGATAACAGTCTACACCCACGATATCTATGTAACGCCATTTGGATCATGATTGAACATTCTGCACGCTTAAAACTAAAGTGTTGAAACTTACTCGTAAAGTGTTGAAATAACCCTTTAAGTGTGTCCACAGGAACAATTACAAGCGTCTAGTCCGTCATTCATAATCCAGCCGTCGTCCATTAGAGAATATCCGCGTCCATAATCCAAAGACCTATTCCATTTCCATATAACAGTATTAGCACCAAATTCAAAAAGACAAAAGTATACATAAACATAGGCTTGTTTCCTGCAAGAGAAAGTGAAAGAGCAGTGACTGTGGACACACTTAAAGGGTTATTTCAACACTTTACGAGTAAGTTTTAACACTAGTTTTAAGCGTGTGTGTTTCAAGGAAACACAATTTCTGTCATTCTATTGTTTGGCGTGACTATCTGGAAGGTGCGTTGGAATGTACTAACGAGGATGGACGGAGGCCAGACGGGCCAACTGGTTGAAGATCATACTAAGGGTCACTTTTGAGTTCCATACATGCTAAAAACAGTATCTTTAAATTCAAATAAAAACCATTATACATGTAATCTGATTTATAAGTCACCTGATATTCAACAAATTCTACAGCACACTGCTGGTAAAAGTGTTATTTATCAACTCGATTGCCGTATCTTAGGTTATTTGAGAAGAATCTGGGTTTTTTGCATAAGTTTTAATGGATGTGCATGGCTTTTGGTGTGTTGTGTTGATTAGTTCTGGATTGCTGGGTTGTTGACTTGGTTTTTTTTATACTCCCGCCAAAAGGCGGACGTATTATGTGATGGTGGTTTCCGTCCGTGTGTCCGTCTGTCCGTCGGGGCGTCCGTCGTGTCCTGTCTATATCTGGGACAGTTTTCTATCTACAGTTCTAATTTTTGGTGAGTCGATACCATACGGGGAGACGTTGTGTCGCGTACCAAAATGAAGGTCAATGTCAGAGGTCAAAGGTCACTGGCCTAAAAAACAGGAAATCACTGAAGTGTTCGTGTCCGTTTTCTATCCACAGTTGCAATTTTTTGTGAGTGGATATGGTAGGTGGAGACGATGAGTAAAATTGAGGTCGATGTCAGAGGTCAAAGGTCACTGTTGCCTAAAATCAGGAAATCATTGATCGTTGACAGTTTTCTATCTACAGTTCTAATTTTTGGTGAGTGGATGCCCTAGGGGGGAACAATGTGTTGCATATCAAATGTAGATCAGAGGTCAATGGTCAGTGGTACCGAAAAATCAGGAAATCATTAAAAATTTCATTTTTTTGGTGAGTGGATTCAATAGGGGAAAATGAAGAGTCGCATACCAAAATATAGGTGAAGGTCGAAGGTCAAAGGTCACTGTGACCCCAAAATCAGAAAATTATTAAAATTAACATTTTTTTTTGTCAGTAGATACATTAGGGGGACACGATGTGTCACATATAAAAATGTAGGTCAAAGTCAAAGGTCACGGTCACTTTGACCCCAAAATCGTGAAATTGTTAAAAAAAAGATTTTTTGCGTCTATTGAGAAATCATGGGTAGCTGTTTTGTCATGTACCAAAATTTATATCCAGGTCAATAGTCAAGATCACTTTGACTCCAGAATCAAGAAATCTTTTAAAATTACTTTTTTGTGTCAGTGGATCATGAGATGATGTGTCACGTACCAAAATGTAGGTCAAGGCCGAACGTCAAGGTCACTGTGACCCCCAAAATACATTGAGGGAAGACGATGTGCCGTGTTCCAAAATTTAGGTCAAGGTCAAAGATCAAGTCACTGTGACCCCAAAATCAGGAAATCAGTAAAAGTCACATTTTCATATGCCAGTCGAAGACGAGGTCATGTAATGCGATGTTGCGTTCTGTCCATTCATCCATTAACTTTTGTTGTCCATGCGATATCTCTAGTTTCAAGGTATGGATTGGTATCAAACTTTGAGTATACCTTACTCGCATGGTAAAGAGGAGCCATACATCAATTTGTCAGAGGTCAAGGTCACAGTACCCAAAACTAAATCATGTTTAGCTGACTATATGTGTTAGGTTGGAGTATTCAGAGTCCCTCTCCTACATGTATATGGCATTTTCCTGTGGAGTTGTCTCCCGTGTTTGAAACAGCTACATTTAGTTAAACTGCTGTGAAATAAAAACCATACATTTACTAATTTAACGGGGAGAGGGGTCCTTTATGAACTTCATACCTGTTTATGTGATATGTGAGCTCTCGGCTCTTGCTCCAAGGTCAACTAGTTACCAAGAGTTAAGCTCATTTTAGTTTATCATTCAATATAAAATGTGATATATGTTACATTATCAGAAGCACAAAATTGTAGACCTTTCTCTAGATTGCTAGCTACCAATTGGAATCAAGGCTATTAAGCAAATTTGAAATTTGGAACAATGTAATACCAGATATACGGGCGTATATTGAAGCCCCCTGGGCTCTTGTTAGAATACTTTTTGTTTGATCATCGCTACTAGCTGAAATATTGCTGAACGCGACATTAAACCTTAATTCTCTCTCTCTCTCCCAATCTTAATCAGTCCATTTTATTTTGTTTGAAATGGAACTACGACACGAATGGGATTTTCTAACATGACAAACATAACACAGTAAACCGAACAACCATTTTGTGTGAACAAATAACAATTACTTGATTATTATTGACATAAACCCATGAAATTTCAAACTTCGTTACTGTCTTGAAAGCAACGGAGGTGAAGATAACGGAGTTGATAATTTTGCTTCATTCAATACGTCGAGCTTGGGATATGCCTTCCTTAGATGACTTATACCAGCTACCGCTGAATGACACTGAAGAGATATCGGCAGCGAGTTAATCCGTGTACATACACGCATTCATTGTATTGGAAATATTGGTGACGAAGTTGAGGAACAAACTGCAAACTCCCGGAGAAATGAGGTAATATGTTATGTCTGAATGAAAACGATATACCGTTCATAGTAAATTCGTCGTATTTTAACCTGTTCATTCGACTGATGAACCTGATGAGTTAAAAATTAATCAGGAGGCGTTTCTGGCGGTGCCTGGATGTATATGATAACGGAGTTGATAAGGTGCTGAGGCTTTGCGTAGCCCATACGCTTGTTCAGTGATTTAACAAACTATATTTTCTCTGGGAAAATTTACCGTTGTACACCATATACACACAACACAAGTACAAATGGACTTTAATAATAATGTAATATGGACTGTTCAAATATTGTTACTGAATTATTGGAACAACTGATCTGACGAGAACATCAGGTGTCTGTTATCTCCCTATATAAAAATAAATGCATACATGGACCAGCAAGGGTATACAGTAATATCTAGAGAGCAATGAGTAAGACTACACCGAACTTTGATGATTCTTTTATTTTATAGCAGGAGATCGAATCGTGGGACATTTAATTCGCGCCTATGTTGATTTTTCATCCAACTATGCATGTATAGGGTTAATTCTATGGAAACAATATGTTGCTTTTATGCCACCACATTGGCGCCATCTTGTCAAAGTTCGCCGAATACTTTTTTCTCAGGTTACATTCTTTCACATCCTGATCGTATGTTTATTACATAGTCTACATACTGGGGCATTTATCATTCATATAGTATTGTGAATATAAGTGCGTTTGTCCTACCACGCGTTCGGGTGCATGCGCGAAAGTTTGCCAGTTACTTGCCGACGGACGGAGGTTCTCTCCGGATACACGGGCTTCCTTCGCCGTTCGAACTGGCTATCACTATATGAGTGAAATAACCTTGAGTGTGACATTAAACCAAATCCCCCCCCCCCCCACTATCCGTTCTGACAAAAATTGAGTAATGTTGTCGCACTACTATGTCTGTGATAGTCTTTGAAGATAAGCGAATTTACACATTCGGAAATGGACCCCATTACGAGTATTTCCCTAGATCCGCACAATGTAATCTCGTGATGTCTCGTGAGGTTTGAGCCGATCGATGATGTACGACTATAGGCCTACAGTAGGTATATCCATGGAATTACTGCTCACATGATTGATATTTTCATGGCATGTAGACACTCAGCCCAGAGAACATCAGAATGAAAAAAAAACACGCGGAACAATTATGCTATAGCATTTGAACAGGCGATACATATTAGTCGACGGATATTCTGTCAGAAGAGCAGGATCTCTAGCCAAATATTTCGTAGTACATACGTGACTGATCACGAAGAATTCGAGCAAAACGAACCATGAAGGATATGGTCAAGCACGGCCGTAACACGGAAAGTTTGGTTCTCGCGTCCAAAACCTGCTCACTCATGGACATAACTCAAACGTACATGTAGGATACTTGGTACCAGTAGTGAAACATATTTAACAATGGAGAACATAATGTATTAAAATAAATACGAATAAGATTTCTATTCCTAAATATTCTAACCTGGCAGAATACAGGTGAAGCTTTATAGAAGTATCCTATTTGAAAACAGGTTCCCATATCCTATATCCGTGTTTGTGTCGCTCGAAAAGTCTTAATAAAACTTGCATTTTGTAAGATGAATACACATGGTAACTGGCCGAATATTTCTTGTCATCAAAGTGAAATAAATGTTACTTATTTTTCGGCCTGCGTCAACACACATTCTTACCTGTATTAAATATTTCCCATTCCCTGGGTAAACCACAAAACAAAATTGCATATACAGTTGTGTATTGACGGTTGTGTATTGACAAGCGGTAGGACAATATGATTTGATTCTGATGGTTACACAGAACATCACAGAAATCATTCTTAGCCCGATTTCTTCGAGAAATCAGAATGTCGGGGTATGGGGTAATGTGACTTCTTTTCAGTACCTCGGCATTTTCCCCCCACCACCATGGAATTATATGCTTAATCCTAAGCTGTGGCCTAACGTATCAGTGAGGTCAGAAGTGATTGACAGTATTTAGCAGAACTGATATCAAGCAATATAAAGATATGGTGTTCAAATGTGCTTTGGGAATATGACCATGTTGGTTCATGAGGTTGAGGTTAAGATGTTTTCAACCCTGAACGTGAGTTTAATATCATATATTTATTCAACAAGCGAAGTTTGTCAGATGGAATCGTTATCCACCGTAAATGCACAGACGATCGATGACCAATATTAATCCACCAAAGTGTGGAAACCAGTCTTTCTGATATATGTTCCATATATTGTCGATTATAGGCGTCAGATCAGACATCCTCGAGATAAACCTTCGTACATTCGAAATGACCATGATCGTAATCGTAATATCTTTCTCGTATAAAGTTACCATTGCCCTTACTCATTATAGCGTTGAATGAAATTCTAACACGAGCTAGTTCCTTGATCGGCCAGTACAAGAAGTGCACTTTCGCCTAGCCACGAGCTTTGATACAAATATACAACATAGTTGCATGCCCAATTTGCGCCAGTTGTCGCTTGAGATAATGAGATTTTGCACAATCAATAAGAAACTCAACATGAGTGGTGGAACTCACACGTCTTTAAAAACTCAAGTATCTTGCAGTGAGTGACATTGATTCTCAACCTAAAAAGCTGGAAGATGCTCCTTGTGGGAACAAGGAAAACATCATACAAGAAACATTAACATATCCGAAGAAATTTTCTTTATCAAGGGAATCTCCCTTTCCCTCCATATTATTTGGATCACTGCTGATCCAAGTTGATACTGTAGACGTTGATACCATTTATTGGTGATGAAACACTTATAATTCAACCATTGCATTACCTAATTCAATCTTGGAGATCAGCGCGAAACAATTCCTTGAAACAATCGCTCTGGATTTCTTGCAATATGGCAAGCTAGAAGATTTAGTAACCCTGCTGTTATCAGTGAATTTCCATACTATAATTTGTTTATCGTGTTCATCAAATTTCCCAAGTAATTCTCAGTGAATAGGTTTCAGCCAATCTATGATTGTGACTGTTCATTGGCCACCATGTAGATAATATAATCCAATGTTTCGACAGTCAATAGTCAGTGATTGATAAACGAGATTAGAAACAGGATATATTTTTGGGTATTTTGAAGATTTATTCAGAGGGCAATTTGCCTGCGGCCTTGTTAATCATTAATGGATTTGTTACTATTGTAGCCACAGCAGCAATCATGAATCCGGTCGCTTATTGACGACAGTTCGTCTTGTCTTCAAATTACTTCATGTGTAAAATTTATCTCGTAACCAGGACCAGTTCCCTCCAAGCCCCAAGTGGTTGTAAATCTCTAATAACGTTTGGTAAATCAGACCTGTGTACATCTATTATTCAGTTGACAATCGCCTGATGCATTTTTCGCCATGATCTTACAGAATCAATGATGTCCACAACCCGGATTCTGATTCCTCAGTACAAATAATGTTCCTAGTGTAGAAAGAGTGCAACGCCTTTGGGTGTCCGTCTTGAATATCCAAGCTTGCAGTTTCATTCGATATTTCCATAAATTTGCAAACGCTACCATTCGCTTGTAAACCCACAGCCAAAACCAGTACACACTTATATATTGACAATCCTATATATTTTAGATAATGCATTAGCATTAAATCTACCAATATATTTCATCATTAATTGTGAACTTAGCCATCTCTAGCCTGGGCTTTTTGTGACCTGTCCAGGCCAGAGGGTGGGAGAGGGGGAGCTGAAACTTACCACACTATACCCTTGGGTCAACTTCTACAAGAAAATGTAAAGAAAGTCCAAGATGGCTGCTTTGATGACGTCAGTTTCATAAACGGCATTTTTGGCCGATTTTTCGGTCAGATTTTTCGAATTTTTTATTTATGCAATTTCTCCTCAAAAACTGAATGATAAATTATTAAATATTAATGTAATGTGAAATAAAATAGATTTTGCCCACTTTTCATCGCGAAAAAGCAGAACAAAAACATCGCTTGTCTGGTACCCCACTTGGCCGCCATCTTGAATTTATCCATGATCCTCTGCTCGGGGGTTATGCAAATAGGCTCAAAATGACCACAATATGATAAACTATAAAGTCACGGAGTTTCAGCTCTCCATTTTTTGTCGTTCCGGAGATAGCGCAGAAAGTTTGGTAGGGAAGGGGGGGGGGACATTTTCCGTAGGCCCGATAACTCACCAAATATACAACCAAGATGGATCTCGCATCAGAACCAAAAAAATAAAGGTGTAGCGTCTGCAATTTATTTTGTATTCCGGTTTTCCTATTCTTATACCTTTCACATGCCCATTGTTCTTTATTTGTAGAGATAGTATTTCTGCATACAGTATGAATAAATGCAGTGAGAGCCGAGCACCCCACTTTTAAATTCAAAACACTTTTTAAGGAAGCCACATTTTAATACACGAGATGTTATATGGTTATAAAATCTTTTTACCCAGGCACGCTTATCTTTTGTATTATTTTGTTCACAGAATTCTGGGTATCTCCATCTTCAACCATAGTGTGGTTGAATTCTCCTCAATTGGGTTCTGTAGTGTTAGCAAATGCTTCACCTGACTATGACAAGTTTGTGTGTTGTCATACCTGCCTTGATATCCGTCTATCAGTTACTCTTGGCATGACAGCAGTGACTAATATAGAGTAGAATACTTCACGACTATTTGTTAACCATATCTAGCCTGGGCTTTTTGGGACCTGTCCAGGCCTGGGGAGGCTATTTCAGTCCCCCTAATTAAGAAATAAATGTTAGCTTTCCGTCCTCTAACTGCTAAGATAATGGTTGGTAAAACGGAATTGCCTATTGTTTTGAGACGAAGCCGCAGCCTGAGTTCTAAAACATTTCTATTCTAAAGCATCATTTACAAATGTTATTACGGATAAATTAAAGAATAAATGTGGCCATCATACTCATTTGAAATTCAATTGCACCTGACAACAAATTCTGATAGACCCGTCCAGATCATCTGATCTGGTGTTCCACTGGGGCCGGTCTATTCTCTCAGGCGTGGTGTGTGTGTGTGTGGGGGGGGGGGGTTGTTTAATAAAGCTCAGGGAACGGTATTCCTGTACTTTAGTGAGGAGACATTGTTTTACTCTCGTTTTAAAAATTACAGACTCCGAGTGGACGCGATCATATGTGTGATAAAGAATCATTTATACCATATTCCAATAATTATCCCACACCGAGTACGGTGTTGATCTATACGAGTGTTGCCATCACAGTTTTGCTGACTCCTTCCTCAACACAGGCCCGCAAAACAAGAGTTTTGGGGGGTGTGGACGGTGATATTACGGTGAAGTGTCGAAATATGGGGTCTCTATATATAACCCCATGCTTAGACCAATTATGTTTGATTTTGATTATTGTTTACTGCATGTATTGTACTCGTTTGAATTATCCCTTTTAATCTCTCTTTTCATGTTTATTGTGACCAACTGTTTCTATTAATGTCAGCATGTTATCAAGTCACTGCTTGCTTAAGCCAGGCACGTCCTCTAGCGACCGTTGTGCCCTGTATTTGTATATATACCAGTCTGTCATTTGAAAACAGTATTCCTTGAAAAGAACATTACGTTCGAAACTGCAGTCGGAATATAATGATGTAGAAAGTTGAGAAGGTTTTTTCGTTATTTTTCTAACCCCATGCTTTATATAAAACCACAACAAGGCGTGAAACGCACTTTGGGTGAATCTAGCAATAAACAGTGTATCGCCAAACAAAATACATCAGCATATTCTACGAGTATCGTCAAATTAGTAAATTTGTGCAATTTTTTTACCTTTGCCGGGCGATTCAAAATCCAATGTAACTGTCCATCCATCTAGGAACATCCTGATTATGGCGGGCTTCGTTCTCAATTCTGATTGGTCAGTCGCGACACGCCTCCGGCAAGAGAGGTCACGCACTGATCAGCTGTCGCGACTGACCAATCAGAACTGAGAACGAAGCCCGCCATAATCGGGCTGTTCCTAGATGGATGGACAGTTACGTTGGATTTTGAATCGCCCGGCAAAGATAAAAAATTGCATAAATTTACTAATTTGACGAGGGGAATATATAAAGTGATACTCGTAGAATATGCTGACGTATTTTGTTTGGCGACAAACCGTTTATTTCTCGATTCACCCAAAGTGCGTTTCACGCCTTCTTGTGGTTTTATATAAAGCATGGGGTTATATATAGAGACCCCATATTTCGACACTTCACCGTAATACCACCGTCCACACCCCCCAAAACTCTTGTTTTGCGGGCCTGTGGTCCTCAAGCAGCGCGTGAGTTTACAGCCGACACAAAAGCACTACCGATTGATTCTGATGGATTCCGAAAATTCTGGAGGATTTTCTATTGCACAAAATAAGATATACACTCCCTGAATCTTTCTGTCGAGTTACAAAACAATCTACATCCCCATATATCAACATAACTTAGCTAAAACAGGTGCACGGCCTCCTGTGAACAGCGACACGACGGAAAGCTATATTTCTGTGACCGCTGTCATCAATGCAATGTTGCTATTTCTGCACGTGCTTCATTCATACATTTACTACGATTGCCACGCCCTCCGATATACAAACTCAGCGAAACGACAAGAATCATGCGAAATAATTCGCGTTTGTAAGCCTTTCGAGTCGCAAAACTAAGTGAAAAAAACACATAATGGAGTCGCGAGTAATTCTCACTTATAGCCATTTACTTTGGAGCAGACGGTGCGATAACCTATCCACCCCGCCAAAATCGTATTTGGAATAGGTCCATTTTGGAATAGAGTCACGTGAGAAAGGGTACTATGTCGTCCAATATAGGACAGGAATCTCCCTATGCTTTTAATACTAAAGAACAGGCAGATGCTTCAGAATTATTTTTCTTAACACTTGAGCTAGAGAGATGAAACTTATCAAACCATACACTTGGGTAATTTTAACAGAAAATGTAAAAAAAAAATCCAAGATGACCGCTGCAATGACGGCACAGTGACGGGCTTTTTTAAAAATCATTTTTGGTCAGATTTTTCTCAGGTTGACGCTATGCATTAACAACCAGGCGTTTAGAATCAGGCGTTTAAAAATAAATATTGACTGAGATACATTCTAGCTAAGACTTTCATAAAAGAATTGTCCTCGGTCGTTGGGATTTGATGAAGAAAACATCAGGCTGTATGTAGATATGTCACGGAACTACTTAAGACCGGGTTACACGTTTCCTTCACATTGAATAATCCACATTGTATTCAGTGAAGTGTGACATGAGACATAAGACGGAAAATCGAAAAAACACTACCTGTTATAGTTTATTCGCTGTTCACTGCTTGTAGTTTAAACATGTTTCAGTATCATAAATTGATTAGAACATGTATTGAGGACTACTTTTCGTTTTGTGTCACTTTCCATAGGTACATACGCAAATGATCACTTTCTTCAGTGTGTCCAAATTTGTCCTGTCTTTTCCTCTTCCATGTTCAAATTATCAAAGTGGTGGTAAATATCAAATACTGATGGGACAATACGGATGATATCATGTGCTACGTGTAATTATAGGGTGTTAGCCCTGCTTAAAAACCCGGTATCCTGGTGTATAAATAAACAATTACACCCACATCGGGACTGAGACATAATTTAGCCATCGGGAATGGTTATGAAATTAAAAGAATACGTATTGGTACTTTAATACAGCACAGAGATTTATGAGTGAAATTTATGAGGGTTTTGCGAGTCGAATATGATTCAACGTTCTTGTCCGAAATTATCTTCTGGTTAGTAAAACTTGTATACTGGTGAAAGCAAAATAATGGATACTATTTTTTTAAAGCAGGAATTGTCTCTCGGGATTGATTCACAGAGATATAATATTAGAATCCTATATATTGTAGAAAATGAAATGAAATGTTCATAGTTGTCCAGCAATTCTCATCACCTTACATGGCATTGAAACTGAATAACATATAATATGGAAGCCAAAGTATTCTCCAGATCATGCCAAATAACCAAATACATTGTACATTAACTGTTCATATATGCATGTAGTGTTAGCGATAGCAATGTCGAACCTTGTTCTCCGAAGTTGTGTTTTCGATATGCGCATATTACATCAATGTGAAAGAAAGCGAATTCCCTTGTGAAAGCGTTTACGTAAAAAAAACTGTATATCCATTACAACATCTCGGTAGAAAGTGCCAATGAATTCAAATTAATGATTTATTTTCCGCTGTGCATAGCCAGATTCTACATTTAGTCATACCATTCAAGGAGTTCACATGAACAGCTACATTAAAGCGCGATTACAATCATTATAGGATTTTTGAGGAGTTCTTGAAATATGATGTAGTCAGAATATTGGCATTTGGCTTCTTTGTCCGTACGTTAAGATGTTCTCTCGCTATTGTATGTTGCGTCTAGGGTGTAAATGTGGTATACTTGTCTAAGTGTACGTCATATTCAAGGTAACGATGTGAATAATACAAAGTAATACAAAATTTCCTCATCATTTCAATCGTATTATGTCTCAGAGGATTTAGCGTCAGCGATGATGTTAACAACGTCATACTTCGACCGCCCTGCATTGTCTGTGGGACGCCGCGGCAATGAATGTAGTCAATAGTTTCGGATTATAATTATAATACAGCAGAGCGCCTGGGTATCCTTCCATTTTCAGTAACCGGTAGCTGGAAACCACCAGCTATATGGTGGGACGGGCTTCGAAGTCAATCTTCGTCAGCCTCAGTTCCTCCCCTTTTTCAGTTGTTTAAAAATAGGATAATTTTACATATAGAATATGTGACAAAAATCCGCATGGTCGACCCCGTGTTCTGAATAGCTTTTTTATCTCGCCCCAAGAATCTTATTGGTCAGAAATCTTATTGAAATCGATTGTCAAGATTTTCCCAGGAAATGAACGAATTATAGCCTATTTTGGGTCATTTCTATAGATTTTCCAGAAAATGTTGAGTACATTCCGACAGAAGAATATTGGACCCGGATTAAAATTGCTTGATTGGCTTGTATTTTGAATTAATGGTATTGTTACGTCTAAATGATAATAAAAAAACGCAACAGAAAGATTTTGTGAAATCAAGGATTAACAATCAAATATTTATTTACAATACTAAAATCGTATACAAATTAAGTTAGGTCAATACAGCAAATAAATGACAAATAAAGTCTTACTGTTCAATGCTATACGGATGTATCTCTCACAGTCCGTACTAACGTGCAAATCTCTATACAGTCCGTGCCGACGCGCAGAAATCGCGTTCCTGTATTTCGATAGTCCAGCACCGCTCATCAAAACACAGGAGTAATGCAACAGTCAGTGATCTCAGGCAAAGGTAATATCCAGTAGCACAATCTAATGCACCCACATAGAAGCCGTTTGAATTCCTCCTAGAATGACTAATTGTCCGGCTATTTATACTCTATGTGGCATTCCAGTACATTCTATCAAATCAAGAAGCTTCCACTGGTAAAGCCTTGACGTATGTTCTCACCCAGATACAATCACAACAACTTCTAGAAAGCTCGAAAATGATTAACCCACAAAACAGTATGTATACAAGCATAGGCTTGTGCAGATGGCCCTGCGACCCAATTACCGGTGTCATACGGGTCTCTTTGTGCGTGGGCCATTTGCAATTACGATAAATCACTGTCTTGATTCCCTACCGGTACGAAATGTTTGGTAACACTTCTGGTTTGAGATCGAGGTCTCATTAGACAGCTGTTTTGCCCGTTCATGTCCAATGTTTGGCTTGTCTGAAAGAAAGTATGGTATTTCTAATATCTTTATCGGTTAACAATATACTTACGAGCGTTTCCTTGAACGAATGCGCGGACCTATTGCATTATTTCGACTAAAATGGTCCAAGTTTTTGCTATAAATTACATCTCCTTGATTTCCAAGTAAGAAGTTGATATCCTGTTGCTTCTTGTCCGGGTAATTCACTGGTATCTCGTAACCTTGATAGTTCTTCTTTCATTTGACACTGAGATAACGTATCTCCATTCGATATTTAACGAAATCGACGCTGTTTAAAATGCTTCATCGAAACCGAAGGTGTACGGTTTGGTCAAGCCCCAGTGTACGGTTTGGTTCACAATGTCCCTTCTTGCCAGTGTCCGGTATGGTTATACCAGAAGTTCATAAAATACAGATTTTATGAACTTCTGGTAATATATTATATGATACTGTCACGTTTTCTGACAACATTATAGTGCTGTATCAGGCGCACTTTCTTTCACTCTGCGAGAGTGCTACAAATATAACATTTATAATGTTAAAAAAAAATACACTTTCACTTTGAGAGTGTATAATGAATTCAAATTAATGAACGGGGAGAATCGATGCGATTGCCATCAATTGCGTTATGTGTCACAAATTCTATTAGTAGTCACCACTAATATGAACCACTGTAAGTGATAAGTGATATTGTACCGACGGAAATATTCTCCTTGATGTGGAAACATATACAGGTACTAAAATGTAAATTGTTTAACACTTCCAATGAAGGCCTTTTATATCTGTCAATTACTGCGACAATATACTTTTACTGTTTACCAATACGCGTTTTTGTGCTGTTTTCAGAAGATTTCGTTATTCGACTTGCACCATTAAGAGTTTGAAGCCCAGCTCTGACAAATGAAGGATTTCATCTTCGTCTCATTGAAATATCAACAGATTAATTATGCATCCCAAAGTTCTAGTGGGCCAAATATCGGAACATTAGACACCGTTTGCGACTTTTGAGATGTAACATCGTGTTATGGTCAAAGACCCACTGAAGATGTCAAGAGATGAAGTGTTCTTTTAATATGTTAGGATTTGGACAGTCGCAATATCTCTCAAGGGAAGCATGAACCATCTGTGTTCTCGCGTAATTGAATCATACGCAAGTGCACGCTTACATAAATCTTACAGATATTCAGTGGACGACAACTGATTCCAAGTACGCGACAGCATCGGTATTATCCCAAGAAGAAGACAGTGCTTGACAAAGGTGGCGAACATATTCATTTATCTGATTTACACACCTGCTTGGAAAGAATTTCCGAAGACTGCTGAATCTTTCCAGCAATCCGATGATATACGCTTACGCAGAAGAATACTTGCGCAAATAAAATGAAAATACTTAATTTTAATTATCTCACTGTGTAAGAAATTGATGTGAACGCAGTATTCATTGCAAAGCTTTTTTAACTGAAAGAACACTCTCTCGAAGTGTAACATTCAGAAATATAACTGAATCGGATTATCCTTGAATGAATGAGTAGTGAGTATAATGGGCAATACCCACTATAGTTCAACGTAATCCCTGGACAATGCTGTCTGGCCCCAACGGCACCTGTCTGGCGGCTTGAGCAGAGGTTCGTCATTTCGAGCGCTTCCCTATGTCTTTAACTCAGAATATATATTTAACCGATGATAACTGGTATATTTTCGACCTGAACTTGCCAAATTATCACAGATATAAACTTATTGGTCCTTCTTTTAATAGTATGAATATCTTATCCATATTATTATATTTACATTATTTATCAATAGTTGAAATACCCGTTTCATGTTCAACATATAGAGGAAAGATTATGCGAACAACCCACGTGCAAGGTGGCCCACGTGCAGTGTCACCGACACCGAGACAAGACAGCATTGTCCTATAGAATTAATGTGGAAAGACTTTTGATTGAAATTGTAGTTTAAGGGCCGCTTCCCATTCGGATTTCGCGGCCCATCAACTCGATGTTTTATTTGAATTTCGCGGTACATTACTTTGTTTATTGAATTTCTTTTCCAGTGCTAAATATATAAATAAATAAATAAATAAATAAATAAATAAATAATAAATAACAATGAGAGATTAGTAGGAGATATAAATAGAAGTAAATAAGAATCGCTATATGTACAAGTTCGTAAGTCTCTTTTTGGTTTTTGGTTAAGTTATACTGGTAAATATGAGTTCACTGTAATCGCGTGTATGATTCCTATGTCTTGGTACCCCTTTGAACGCACAAAGCCGTCCAGAAAAAACTGGGAGAACCATGGGCGTTTTCAGGATTTTTCGGATCGACTTCACTAACGACGCCCTTGGGAACAGGGTGGGTTCTTCCAGAAATCTGTGCCTGTAACAATTGCTTGGAGTGTGTATTGGGGAACAGGACGGCAGGTCTACGTCCTATATTGCGTGAAAGTCAAAGGATCCCCATCAATACCCATCGCACACATCTGCGACACAGACAAAATCATTAGACCACCCTGGGAATTAGAGTCGCCCCACGTGGACACAAGTATTCACGACTACCTCACAAAGAAGGACAACCCAGACTTTATAAGAGCCACCACCCTTGAATACATCAACCAAAACTGGAAAAATTACATAAAAATCTATACAGACGGATCGAAAAACACAAGTAATAACACAGAATCAGCTTTTGTTATACCTGAGCTCGACATACAAAATGGTTTCAAACTTCCAGACAATATGTCTGTATACACTAGTGAACTGATTGCTATAATTAAGGCTCTCGAATGGATCATCGAGCACAAACCAATCCGTGCGGTGATACTTAGTGACTCCCTTAGTGGACTCACATCCATTAAAAATTCTATATCTGACAGTAGACCTGATCTCATACACAAAATAGAATGTATATGTACACAAATACACAACGAGGGTATAGACGCCATTTAGCATGGGTCCCATGTCAACATCAGAGGTAACGAAGCAGCCGACAAAACTGCCAAAGACAGTCTTGCTAAAGCTACACACGATGTGCCAATAGGATTAGGATATAAAGAACTCAACACTATCATTAGACGCAAAATAGATAGCAAGTGGCAAAAGGAATGGAACGAAGAAGAACGTGGACGGTGGTTACATAAGATCCTTGATGGAGAGAAAAGATAAGTCCAGGGATTCCAGTTAGACAATAAACGTGATGACCGCATAATCACCAGATTAAGACTAGGCAAAACCGGACTTAAATCACATCTGTCCATGCTTCTGAAAAACACCTCACCCCTCTGTACCGCATGCAACAATGTAGAAGAAACAATAGAACATGTCTTACTTGAATGCCCTAAACACTACCCACAACGCGAGACACTTAGAAACGGATTAAAAAAATCAACACTCCCTTAACATTACTAGCGATATTAAACCCTAAGCCTCCCATTAGAAAACAGGTATTCCAGTCCTTAATAGATTTTATAAAAACTGCTGGCTATTATTCCAGTATATAACACTACCCCCGTGCATGCGCAACACTAACTAACAATGTCAGCATTGGCCAAAATTTCTCTTTTGGAATAAAATTTAGGCAATGTGGGCACCGGAGATACCATGTTCCGCGTGGGCCGGTTGCCACATTAGTCTCAAAAATCGGAGGCCAAGACCAATCAACATCCCTGCGACAATATTGGCCAAAAATCTCTCTTTCGCAATAAAATAGGCAATGTGGGCACCGGAGATACCATGTTCCGTGTGGGCCGGTTGCCACATTAGTCTCAAAAATCGGTGGCCAAAACCAATCAACATCCCTGCGACCCAATATTGGCTAAAAATCTATCTTTCGCAATAAAATAGGCAATGTGGGCACCGGAGATACCATGTTCCGTGTGGGCCGGTAACCACATTCGTCTCCAAAACGTAAAGACCGCTACCAATTCAGCAACCAAGAACATAAATCATTAGCACACGTCCAAGAAACAACCACGCACATAGATAATGTCACTCACAAAAATGAATACTACACAGTGTTTCATCTTATACTTTCAGAAATGGAGATGAACACGATGAAGGTCCTCATCAAACAGACAACAAACAGAACACTGACGACGACAAAAATTTTTAAACAGCACCTCACGGCACACCGAAGACCAAAGACGGGCTGGACAAGACTGAAAACAGAAGACGGATGACGATCACAAGAATACCAACATCGCCGCACAACAAGAAACCTCCGGAACCAGAACATCACATCCTAAACCACACCGACACGCTACCCCATAGATGACATCGAACTGACGCCTTAACACAGAATATGTGGAAAGACCCCATTTAATGTCGCTTTTATACAATTTCCAGTCATATCAGCACGGTGCCTACACGTGACAGACATGACAGAGAGGACCTAATGCCGCCTTTGTTATAATGCTGTCTTACTGGACAGCTGAAGCATCATGCCGTAGGCAGACGTGGTACTCCACTCCGACACATTATTCGGACACTGGTCAGCCGGTCCTTGATATATTCTCTTCATGATGCTGATCACCAAAGAGTTCCATGTACATGCTCATACACATTTATCGCGACTTATTTCTCAAAACTATTCTTCTCTCAATAAATATTTTCGTATATAGGCCTACCCGTAAAGTAATGACTAAATAATCCAGAAACTCGCAACCAAAGAAAACACCCACCAGCTCATGTGCTGTAACGTTTAGAAATGAAATAAATTATAATATTGAACAAGAAGTTATCCATCTCATGATCTCTTATGACACACGAAAGTCATCCTGTGAATACCGGTTCGGACTGACCAGCAGTCCAGGAAACAGGCAAGATTCGCCATCATAAATTGTGGATTATGCCGCAAGCTTACATGTTCTGACCATATCAGCGACATGAGCCTTCACTGCCCGAGAAGTGTTTTGCACATGTTCGAATCTGAACTCTTCTGTAAAATATGAACAATTGTTGAAATAATTCACTATAAATGTTATCGAAATTGACAATGTCCCCATTTTTAACATAACTCATTAAATCTGCTAACAATTTCCCCGTAAATAGGTATTGTAGGCCTACACGTTTTACGAGTCAAGTGTTCGATAAGTATTACGGATATTCAAATCTGAACAACTTGTATTCAAATGTGAACAAATATGAACACATTGTTTACACTCCTGGTGTTTGAAAACTTGTTTGAAACTTGAACGCGTAAAGTATGCACACGTCATCTTTGGGTACCGGTATATACGTAAAGGCCTTTTCACACCGGATGCGGTCAGCGACGCGGGGGAATTCGCTCCAAAGCGCGGTTATCACACCAGATTTGGACGGCAAACACAACTGTATTATTACGATGGTCAAACAAACTGTGGACGGCGTCGAGGAAAAATTCCTGCTTCTTCTCCTTAACATACGAAAAAAAGACACTGTGATTGATCAATATCGAAATCGCCGTGATCAAGTAATTCTAATCAGAGATGTGCATATTTCGATTGTACTGGACAAGCCGATAACCGGAGAGAGCCATTCAGTGATCAATACTTCCATCCAGAATTATTGGGAGAGAATGTCCAATGTAATTTTGTACCCAAGAAATCGCATTCATCTTGTCACATATGTTAAAATGTGATAGTATGCGCAGTTTTCCCACGTAAATATATGACCAAACCGGAATCTGAATATGTTACCAAACCGTACACGAGAAATACACGCGGCTTGACCAAACCGTACACATCCTATTTCGAAGAAGCATTTTCAACAGGGTCGATCACGATAAATATCGAATGGAGATGTGTTATCTCAGTGTCAAATGGAAGAAAGACTTACGAGGTTACGATATACCAGTGAATTGCCTGGACAAGAAGCGAAAGGACATCAAATTTCGGCTTGGAAAACAAGGAAGTGTGATTTTTAGCAAAAATGTGGACCATTTTGGTCAAAATAAGGCAATATATCCGTGTATTCGTTCACGGAAACGTTCGTAAGTATATTGTTAACGGATGAAGTTGTCAGAAATACAAAATTTGCTTTCAGGTAAGCCAAACATTGAACTTGAACCGGCAAAACAGCTGTCTGATGCGACCTCGATCTCAAACCGGAAGTGTTACCAAACATTTCGCACCGGTAGGGAATCAAGACAGTGTAAATCGGTCACGACAGCTTCGAGAAAATTCCAGATGGATGACTCACATAATACGTAGCTCTATTATTCTAGAAATGTCCACAGTGTCTACAATACCATGACAGCATGAGCATTCCCTTCAAGAACATATACACTTTAAGAGGGGTTCTGCGGAGGGTTTGGTAAGTACTGAAGACGGAAGGGCCATGCCAACGGCCTATTTCTAGAAATGAGGGACCGGTCTACTGTGGACCACCCAATGGTCACAAAGAATGTAACAGATTTATGATAATGTAGGGTATTAATTGCCCCATAATAACGTCCCAAGTCCTACTTGCTTGTGGCACTGTCCTCTGCAATAACATTAATAACAATGAAATTGTTAATACTTAAGTCGTAAAGAAGGAACAGGGTAGCAATCCTATACTTTAGAAGATTATCTTGAATATGACGTGAAGTTGCTAAAGTGCTACAGATACATTTTAATTCGAACTATTCAGGGCAGGAATTAATGTCACTGTATCTTCGCTATTATTACCGGTCAAAACATTTCCGGTCCAAAAAAAATGGTGTTGCATATTTGTTGAATATGAATATCATTTAAACCAGAAACCTTATATTGGCCTGATGGGACTCACGTCGTGTATTTCGTTAGCAATGTCCTATCTGTGTTATCCCATTGTACTATCATTGACCCATATATCATCACGATATCAACCGATTCTCCTGTTAAAGCATCCACACACAAACAGTATATACATTTCGATGTCTAGATGAACACTGTCAATGAATTCAAACGTTTGACAATATCGGGAGATTTGTTTTCGGCATTGCATAGCCAGATTATTAATTCAATATGTAATAACGTGATGAATGGCATCCTCAAGGGAAGGACAAAACTGTGAAGCTCTCCCCCGGTCTGTGATATATCAACAAACGCAACATTACAATAATCCATCCAAATTGAGGGAAAATGAAAACAAGGAATTGACGAATGTATACCTGTATAGAAATATCAAATATTCAAGCTCAGTACCTGTTGAACTTTATATGTTGATTTCAGTGGGGATACTCTAGCTAGTATCGTGATCCGAACTGCTGATCAATAATGGATTATATTGTTTTCACATCCATTAGATATCTCCCCAGTCTGTAATATATATCCGTGGTTTACTTTTTCGTGCTATTAAACCAGATCATGATTTACGTGTAAGCTGATAAGATGTTTGGTATGTGTGTTCCAGGAACTTCTAAGTCTACTAAGACGCTCTAATAATCTTCTGAAAGGCTTCCCAATCCATGATAGAGAATAATTCTGATCTCGTGGGAGCTACAAATCTCATCGTATTAATTTTTGTCGTCCGTGATAAAGATCTCATAAACATATGTCCTGTCGCATGTTATATGAAGAGATGTCAAGCAACATTTTACGACATGACCGAACTTTCTTGTACATTCTGTATCATTCGCTTGTACAATCGATTTCCATAAACACATTATTTTTAGTGACGGCTTTAATTGAGGTGTACAAGAGCAGAGTACATTATGAAGTTAGTGGAGGGTATACCAACCTTAATCTGAAGATTTTTAAACATAAATAACTCTCACCACCCTCGTCCAGTACTCTCTTTCCTGATCCTTTCCAGCTGACCACATCCATCCGTTCTGGATTTGGATTTAGGTCAAATAAACAAATGTCTAGATAATATCCAATATCTTCTCCTGTGCATGTGAATTATCAGCTGGTTTTAAATACCACTATATTTAACAATGGATTTGTAATGGATAATATAAACGGGGTCAGAGAGATGTAAATGCCGCTTTCTAATTGCCGCTTACCTGCGTTTCGGCAAATAGAATCCATAATTTTTCAGTATTTCATCATTTCGGAAAAGGATTCTCCAAATGGAATCATCAAGGACTATGGGTTCAGCTCATCGAAAATCATTTTTCAATTTAAACTATAAAATGAACAATCAACAAAGAAACATCAGCACGGTTAGAACATTGTTTTTGCTTTCGGTAGCGAAACAGTCCACGCGGACATTTCGGCAATTCATACGCATCGTTATAGAGGAGATGTCTAAAATTGCTGCTGAAAATTTCATATAATACCGGTATGAACATTTGGTAGTGACAATCTTTATCCGGACACAAATTAATACGATGGAATTAGGAAGGCTCTAATGAGACTATGAGAGCGTCTTAGAAGACTTTGTAGACTGTGGGTCCCTGAAACCCACATACCAAACATCTTATCATCTTAAATGTAACTCATTTTCTAGTTTAATACCACGAAAAGTAAACCATCGGATATATAATACACTCTTGGGAGGGAAGAGATCTAACGGGTGTGAATGCAATAAAATCCATTATGGATCACCATTTCAGATCACGTATTTCCCACTGCTCAACAAGTACTGAGCTTGAACATGTGATATTTCTATATAGTTACATTAGCGATTCCATTGTCCATTTTCACTCTATTTGGATAGATTACTGTAATGCGAAGAACGTTGCGTTGAACGTTGATATATCACACACAGGAGTTGAACATCGTAGTCGGTTACTTCCCTTGAGGATGTCATTCATCACGTACACATTAATGGAGAATCTGGCAATGCGAGTCCGAAAATGGATCTTCGATATTGTCATTTCATTGTCATTTTTTATTTCACTCACAGTGTATACACAGACATCGTATTGCATATACTGTTTTATGTGTATGCTTCAACTAGGGAATCCTCTTATATGGGCCAGTTGGATAGCACAGATAGGAAGGACATTGCTCATAGGTTACATTGGTAATGGAATAGGCCACATGGGATCCATCAGACCACTACAAATAATAATAATAAACCAAACACTTTATGGTTCGATCAGGGGAAGTTATTGGCGTCCATATTAATTAGACAATTTGGATACCATCGAAGGTGGCGAGAATTATTGAATCATTGCACTACACCATTCAATCTAGAATTCCAGTGTGACATATCTGTAACCAAAAAATTGCTTCTTTTAAACTTGAATATCCATTGTTTGTTTATACCTGTATACAACATGTACGTGTACAAGTCGGGTTTTTTTAAGACTATAGCGTCTAGTCTTTCATTCTATATTCATCCGTCGTCTATTAGCTCAATCTGGCCTGGGCGATTTGGAAGTTTACCGTAGACTTGGGGAAGCTGATTCCGTTCCGAAATCTTGTGGCCGGTATATTGTCGTTATCCATATGACTAGGGCACTGAAACGTAACAGATTATATCTCTTGCTCAAGCTCTACCAGAAAATGTAACAAAGATCCAAGATGGCCGTCACATCACCATGAGGCAATTTTGACTGATTTTTGTCCACATAAGGCAATGCGATCAGTCCAAATGGCTACCTCATTATGACCTCATGGCTGCCATCTTGTATTCGCCTATGATCCTCAGCACCACGGATTATGCAAATAGGATTAAAATGATCCCAATATAAATAGTGAAATAGTCATGAAGCATTTGTTATCAAGTTCCAGTGATTGCGGAGAAATTTTTTAACATGCCATTTTTAACATGCCAAAAATAATTTGTGAGATATGTCAGGGCTAGCTGGTGAAATCCTATGGAATGGACATTCTTCGTCTTTTGCTTTTGCTCCCGACTTTCGTTATTTAATTCCTTAACTTCTTAACACTTTGGGGGGGTTCATTTGTCAGGAAATCTATTGGGTCAGGTAGGTTGACCTGAAACAAATTTAGAAAGTGCGCCCAAGGCTCAATGAATTAATTCTTTGGTCGAAATGTCTATGAGGTTCATTAGAGTGATCTGAATCAGGAACAATTCTAAAAAATCGTACACAACGCCCACTGATCAATGCGTCTGGTAGATTCTGGTGGCTTTAGCGTCTGGTAGAGTCACACGATTAGAAAAGGGTAAAGTATGTTATGTTCATACATGCGTGTTAAACATGATAATAATAATTTTTTTTAAATTCAACGTATATGCGACGCTGGCGTATTTGTATATGTGGTGTTTAACCTTAATACTTAAGTGATTAAATACAGCGGGAACCCAGTCTGTACCCTCTTATAGGTCCAAACAGTATCAGTCTAACAATAAATTCTGTCAAATGGTCTGATAAGGCTAATGTGGGACAATACATTTTCGCCATGTTTATTCCGGAGTTCCAGACTCATTGTGCCTCAGCTGCGCTAACCTATTCAAACCACACAGTGATTTCCCCGGCATGTTTGCATTGGTGGTGCCTAGGCGTATTGCACCTTGGTTAGTGTATTCAATTACCGGATACACATCCACGGTGAACCAATAAAACGTATTGAGAATAGGCTTATAGAAAAATACGTGTCCAATCTCATTTCCTTGCGTGTGTGTCTGAGGAAACATATTCAAGTGCAAAGCTCGAGATAAGAATGTGGCGTCAGGTCTATAAACGGACATGTCACCGTCCATCCTTACCAGCCGGACCATGTGCTGCACACCCAATTGAGTAAACCTACTGATCACTGTCAATCATGCCAGTGAATCACAAATAAATCTAAACCTCACGACAGTCCATTCTATTTTGTAGGTTTAAAGGGGGTGATAAATTGGGTATACAAGTTTTTAAAGACACAAAAGAAGAGGTAGCTAGTGATGCCTTATAAATAATACCAGAAAAAAAAAAAAATATTTTTAACACAGAAAAACGCTATTATTGTAGGGCTTTTGTGGCAAAAACTCAAAGCCACAGGACAGGCCACAAGATAGGATTTACTTGGTTGTAGCTTGGATAGTAGGCGTCACGATTGTAGCATCAGCGGTGTCAAAACGCTTTCTGTCTTTGAAGATCCCGTCAATTAGTCATGCAGGTCAAAGGTCGGCCCGTCAAAAAGAACCTGTCGTTGTATGCCAACCACTCGGGGACAATCGGTAATTGTTTCTTCTTGAATAATACTTTATTTTTCAAGCTAGGCTTCTCGAGGATTGCTTACCAAACTTGTGGAAATTAATAGAGATCACAATTCTCGCGATTACGTCGGGAGGCTGACGATTTAGAGGTACCTATCTGTCTACTATAAACAACCAATTGAATAATGCATCGAAGTTGTAGTCCAAACTATAGAATACATTTTATGTAATGAACAATTCCTTGTGGCAAAGTATTCTTCATTCCTCTATAGACAGCACGCCCAGGTACAGTGTTGAGATCTAGTACTCGAATAGCCCCCTTCAACAGACTTTTGTTTTACTTTCGCACAAGTTTTCGTTTACATCATTCGATTTTCATATTACGATTACATGACTGCATATTTAGAAACATCGTTCTTCGTGAATTTTCTAATATGTTTCTTTTTTTTTTACTTAAATGTATTTCTGTTTGTGACCAAGAGTGCTTGATATTTGAAGAGAATCTGTCTGTTTCAGGTATTATAGGAGTACAGATTATCGTGAAATAGAGACTGTCGACGCCAAAGTCAGTTATTACATAGCGAGTTTCCCCAACTGGCAAGCCGAACCCCACTCTGCAAAAGAGTTTCACAACTGTCAGTTTTCTATGGTGTTCTATTTGGGCCAAGTTTGCGTCGCGTGGCAACTTTTAGAAACTTTTAGAATCGCCAGTCGCCACGCGCCGTAAAACGCGGCGAGTTTCGCTCTATCTTTTAACCTGGAAAAACTCGCCGCGCGCCACTCGCCGGACGAACCACAGCGCGTGGCAACTGGCGACTCTTGACTTCTGGAATTCTCAGGACTTTTTCTCAAGTGCGCATGCCCGGGGAGCATCAACTATAGGAATATTTTGTTCGAAACATGCTGTCATTTAATTTAATTTTAAATCTCTTCCTCGTACATAAATATACATAATCTCTAATGAATGAACTCTCCAGCTGCATCTGATGCTATGTAACTAATTTTGAAGATATAAGTTATCTGTAATAATTAGCATAGTTGTTTTTTGAAACAAGTTGTTTTTTAATGCAATAAGCATATAGGGCAATCTAATTTTGTCAAATGTGCAGATATTTTTTGATTAAAATACTCGTTATCCGTTTCTGTGCAGAACTTGCATACTGCCGTTATTTTCTGCTGGTATATTTTAAAAAGTTTCTGTTCTTATTAACACCAAGACAACATTTTCAATCGTTTTTTCATTCGTTTTATATAAGTGCCTATATATATTTATAAAACAGCATATCGTTTTTAATTCAGAATGAATCGTTTTGAAATTGTTCCTTATTTGAAATACAATAAAGCACTCGACGCAGGAATTTTGTTTTACAAGATAAAAGCAACGTCAACTAATATACTGTATACAAGTGATGAGAGTAATTTTGTTATAAATGACCAGCCGTTTTTGGAAACCCTTTTGATGAATATTCGAGCTAAAACTATCTCGTATGCTTCCTGGAAAAAGCGACAGAATACAAAAGTGGAACAAGAATTGATAGCGAACATAGCACAAAATGAATCTGATTTAGATTTATGTGATAACGAGGACGATCAAGCAATGATTCAAGACAATATAATTAAACTCAGACAGGACCTACAACAGATGAGATCTCTAAAAATGGAAGGGGTACTAATAAGATCGAGAGCCCTCTGGGTTGAGTCTGGGGAAAAACCCTCAAGCTTTTTCTTAAGTTTAGAAAACCGGAATTATGTTAATAAATCAATGAAAGAATTAAAGGTCAATGGAGATAAAATACTAACCGATCAGAAAGAAATTCTTACTGAAACTAAACATTTTTATGAACAACTTTATAAAAAGGAAAATGTAAACTCCGTCGACCTTGACGACCTATTTAAGACCGCAGAAATTCCTAAGCTTACAGAAAACCAAGTAGCTAGTATGGAAGGAATCTTAACTGAAGCTGAATTATTAGCAGCAATAAAACAAGTGAAAAACAACAAAAGTCCTGGCCCAGATGGCTTTACAGTGGAGTTCATAAAAAAATTTCTGGAGAGATCTAAGTATGTATATAAAACGATCATTGGAATATGCATGCGAAAATAATAACCTGTCAGTGACACAAAAGCAAGGAATTATTACCTGCATACCCAAGCCCAGCAAAGCTATGGAGGATCTCAAAAATTGGAGACCTATCTCCTTGTTAAAGGTAATTTATAAACTCGCGTCAACAGCTCTCTCAAATAGAATAAAACCAATACTCTCATCCATTATAAGCAATTCTCAAACCGGCTTTATGTCAGGAAGATACATTGGCGATAATACTCGTTTAATATATGATATTATGGAGCATACCGATATACATAACATGTCCGGTATGTTGATGCTTGTAGACTTCGAAAAAGCGTTCGATTCTGTAAATTGGGGTTTTATAGAAAAGACGTTAACTTTTTTCAAATTTGGAGACAGTATAAAGAAGTGGCTACAAGTGTGTTATAATGGGATCAACTCCTGCGTAACGGTCAATGGTTTTTCATCTCCCTTCTTCCAATTAGAAAGAGGCTGCCGCCAGGGCGACCCCCTTTCGCCCTATATATTCCTGCTATGCGCAGAGATATTGGATAGAATGATTAAAATGGAAAAGAAAATAAAGGGAACAAAAACTGCGCAAACGGAGCACATCATAAGCCAATATGCTGACGACACCGTTATAATACTATACGGATCGGAAACCTCTTAAAAAAGTACTCTCGATGTGCTAGAATTTTTTAAGAAAATCTCAAGTCTGAAAATGAATGTAGAGAAGACCTCCGTTATCTGGATAGGATGGGAAAAATATTCCTCAAAATCGTACTGCACGGATCGTAATTCAAAATGGAATCTGTCGAAATTTACATCTCTGGGCATTATTTTCAACGTTAACTTAGATACAATGGTGAAGGATAATTATAGAAATAAACTAGAAGAAATGGATATGTTATTCAAACGTTGGTCTTGTAAAGCTTATTCCCTATTAGGAAGGCTTACTGTTCTCAAATCTTTAATTCTCCCGAAATTGAACCACCTATTCACTGCTTTACCAAACCCACCGGTCACATTTATTAATGAACTGCAGGGGAAATGTTTCAATTTTTTATGGAATTATAAACCGGATAGGGTGAACAGGCATCAGATAATGGAAAAGTATGAGAATGGGGGACTTAAAGTGCCAAATATTGCTAATTTTATCAAATCTTTGAAGATAACATGGCTGCGCCGCTTAGTTTTAGATAGAAATGGATGTTGCTGGAGTGCTTTAGCGGACGAAGTTTTGCCCAGGCACAGAATAGATCTACTAGAATTAGGACCAACTAGTTTAAGGAAGATTGCGAACGCAATGTTAAATCCATTTTGGAGAGACGTCTTATGTGCCTGGGCAGATCTTCAAGAAAATAATTGCTGTAAAACTGATTACGATTTTAGAAGAGAATGTATTTGGAACAACGACAAAATAATAATCGGACGAAACAGTATGTATTATCCGAATTGGTTGAAATCTGGTGTCAAGTATATTAATGACTTAATGGATACAAATGGTAATTATTATACCTACGAAACTGTTTCGCTATTTCATAAATGCAGTCATAATTTCTTAAGTTACCAAGGTGTTATTAGTGCAATAAAAAAATACCAGCGGGAAGTCGGTTTAAAATCGCAGAGGAGTACAGTACTGTCCCCATTTGTTCCCAAGAATATTGAACCTTTATTTAAAGCGGTAAAGGGTGGGAAATACTTCTATAATATTTTGTGCAGACTGAAAAAAACAACGAAAACAAAAGCAGCGAAAAAATGGGAGGATGAACTCAAGGAAACGTTTGAAATTTCGTGGTGGCAAAACGCGAATATTTTACCCTTTAAAATAGGATTGGAAACAAAACTAAAGTGGTTCCAGTACTGTATTCTAACGCGAATTCTTACCATGAACTTATTTTTGCAAAAAATTAACTATGTTACCGATAATTTATGTACCTTTTGTAAGGAATGTCCGGAGTCGATAACACACTTATTGTGGACATGTAGAGACACATCGTCTCTGTGGTCAAACTTTCAATCATGGATTTGGGAAACGACTGGTATAAGACTAGATTTGACATTAGAAAAAGTTCTATTTGGTGTACAAGCCTCTGGGTCAAAAATTATTAATGTAATAATAATCATGGTAAAATACCACATATATAGGCAAAGGACGAAGGGACAAAGGATACATATACAAGGGGTTAAGAACGATTTACATTTCCAGTACTTTGTAGAAAAAAAATTAAGAAAGCGAATTGAGCGTCATCGTCATATTGATTAAAAAAGTAAGAAAAAATGCTAACATTTTCTTTGGATGATTGAATTACTCTCTTCGTAAATTTATGGGAAAGCGTCTGGCGTCTTTGTATAATAGATCCTTTATTGTTGTTTTAATCGCTAGAGCGGCTCTTTATTGGATTGACATTTCCTGTATCACAAACCCTACAAACTATCAAGGCTCTATTTCTAAAGATGAAAAGACGTATTTCTTTCAACAGTTCCCTATTTTCCCCCTTTTTTACTCCCTCAAATTCTATGAGATCGCGACTGTGATTTGTGATATTGTAACTGAATAATTGATGCTCCCCGGGCATGCGCACTTTTGAAAAAGTCCTGAGAATTCCTGAAGTCAAAAGTCGCCAGTCGCCGCGCGCCGTGGTTTGGCCGGCGAGTTGCGCCCGGCGAGATTTTCCAGGTTAAGAGATAGAGCGAAACTCGCCGCGTTTCACGGCGCGTGGCTACTGGCGAGTTGTTGCAGGTTAAGAGATAGCAGAAAGTCGCCAGTCGCCGCGCGCCGGAGTGTCCACGGCGTGTGGCGAGTGGCGAGTTTCTAAAAGTCGC